>JAVHLU010000739.1:0-47711 GCA_036785755.1 Colletotrichum ledebouriae | reverse complement strand
ATAATAATATACTAGGGAGAACTAGCTAAGATATTCTAATAATAATATAAGTTATAAGTTAGACCTCGTCTTATCCTCTAACTATAGCGACGTTTATTTAATAATATTATATATTACTAAATAGTTAATAAGTACTATTATAAGGTCTTATTTAGATAAACGTAGTATTAGCTAATACTTCTTTACTACTTATACTAAGTAAGCTACCTCGAGTTCGGTAGGCTAATACTTCTATTTAGCTTAGTTAAGAGCCTTACTAATATAGGTAATTAGGTATATATTAGTATACTTAATTAGGTCGTAAGGTTTTTATTTAATATAGTTAGCTAGCTAGAAGATTAGCGCGGAGTATCTATATTCCTTTAATAAGTTAAGCTATATAAATAACTATTTATTAGGGTTATAGTAGAATAAGGCGTTATCTACTATTAAGGCGTCCTTAACGTCGTTAAAGCTAGCTACTTCTTTTAGTATAAATTTAAAACTTATCTTTTAATAAAAGAGCTTTCTTATAGCGCCTTTATCCTTCCCTTAAGCTTAGGCTTAGGCGAGTAACGTGGTTTTATATTATTAGAGCGGTTAAATATAATAACTATAGCATAGTATTATATATTATATAAAACTAGTTATACCTATCTAGTATTTAAGCTAGTAGAGGTTATAGGGGTACTTAATTTTCTTAATAATATTAATATAGTCTTAAGTATTTAATAGTCTAAAGGCGTTAATAGTAAAGCTAAGTAGCTTAATAGAAGGATATCTAATAAATAACTTCTTTACTAAAAGCGAGAGTCTAATATCTATAAAGAGTTTAAGAATTATATTAAGGTACTTAAGGTAGGTATTAAGGTCCTTTAAGGTAATAACGATATTATTAATAAACGTATAGATATATTCCTTATATAGTTATAGGAGTCTATTTATAACGCGTTAAGCGTAAGCGGGCGAATTATAGAATCCTATAAGTACTACCTTCAAGCGTTCTTATCCCTAGTAGCTAACTATAATAAATCGATCTTAATATTCCTTCTTAATAAGAAACTAATAGAAGAAGGATTAAGCGTTAACTATAGTAATCTATAGCTTACTACGAAGGTATTTAATAATATCTTATTATAATAGTATAAGGTATATATTAGGGATAGTAGCTTTATTAAGAGCACGTAGGTCTATAACTATATAGCTTTTATACTTACTATTTATAATTCGCTATATAGCGAATATAGGGGCTCTAAATAGTATAGGTCTAGAGTTACCCTATTCTATATAGTTTTAAGTATAGAGCTTATCTAAAGTTTTATTAATTAGGTTCTTATCTTCTTTACTAATAGGATAAGGTTATTAGCTAATATTTATATTCTGCTATCCTTTAATAAGTTTAACCTTAAGGTATTAATCTTCTAGAAGGTTAATTAGTCCTTAGTCCTTCTAGATAGCGGGGTAACGCGAGATAACCTCTTTAAGGCGTTATATAGCTTTAGTATCTTAGTTATAGATATATATACCTTCCTTAGTAATAACTACTAGTAAGTTTTTAGGCTTAGTTATACCTATCTTACTATTTAGGTTAATATTCCCCTTGTAAATATCTCTGCTATTTAGTATTATATTATTATTAGTTGCGCTGTAGTTAACTTCCTTGCTAGTTAGGTTAGAGATTTCTGCTTATTCGTCGACTAATAGTTCTAGTAGCTAAGCGAGTATTATAAGCTTATAACTAGAAAGGCTAAAAACGGCGTAATACGTTAGGTCCTTATATAATAATATTAAAAAGGCTATTTATAGTTAATCGCAAGTCTTTAGTTTAAGGTATCTATTAGACTTAAAGGGCGCTAGAGTTCTAAGCTTAGTACCTCGTTTAATCTTTAATAGGTAAGGAGCGTTATTAATAATAGGAATAAGTAGTAAATTACCTATATATATATATATATACCCTTTATGCTTTAGGCTAAATAGAAGGGACTCTATTTTACTAATAGTATCTTAATTTAAATAGCAGAGCGATTATATAGCGTAATAGTTATATTTCTTATAGTATATATATTATAAACTTTTAAAAGGACTTTTAAATAGATCTAAGAGGGGATTTAAATATTATCGCAGGATATAATTCGGACGCACGATTCTAAGTTTAGAACGTTAAGCCTATTAGGTATATTAAAGTCTTACCCTATAAGTAAACTAGTATCTAAATATAGGATAAGCTATATACCTATATAGAGCTTAGTAGTTATTATATAGCTATTTTATTATTATCCTCGCACGAGAATCGCAAAGGTTACCTAGGTAATAGTCTTAAGGCTTCCTATACCTTAGAGCTTAAATACCTTAGGTTCTCTTAAGAGGGTATAGAACTATCCTAGGCAGGCTTTACTTATAACTAAGCGGTCTATGCTAGTATTAATATAAACTACGATTAGTAGTCTATTATAATAGCCCTAGATAATAATCTTAGCGTACGTATAGTAGTATAAACGTATAACTATATATTACTATAGCTTAATAGGACTAATAAGCGTTATATTTAGCTAAGGGGATAGAAGGGTCTAATATAAGAAGATACCCTCGAAGTTAATATATAGCTTAGCGTTATAAAAGCAGGTTTCGCACGAGTAGATTCTAAGATCCTTAAGGAGCGAATTTTAAAAGGAGTTAGTATTAAAAATAGGGTACTTATCCTTATATCTAGGGATATAACCTAGAGGGTATTCGTAGCTATATTAGTAGCTTGCTTTATAGGTCTTAATAGTAATAGGCTAGATATAGTCTCTTTTACGTTTATATAGTATAAGTAACAGGTAGCTATAGTATAGCTTACTTTCGAGGTCTCTTTTAGTAATAATTATATTATAGAGGTTCCTATACGGGTCGCCTTAGTAGAGGGTTAGACTAATAATCGCTAGGATCCTTTAGTAACTATTTAATACTAGCTAGGGACTATCTTATATAGGCTTATAATAAACTTATCGCAATTTATATTACTAGTTAGCTAAGGAATACTAATAACTAGTTCTATATATATCTTATTATAGGTAATAGTTAATATCTTAGTTTCGTTCTCTTTAGTATCCTTATATAGTCGAGCAACCTTAGTTATCTAGTATTGAATATCACGTCGATTATATATATTATATAAAGTATACCTCTCCTTAGTTAAATATACTTTAGCGATTTCGCATAGTAAATAAAAACGTTTAAGTAATAACTCTTTCTAATAGTCTAGCCTATAGTTAGGGTCCTTAAGTTCTACTTTCTTATTAAGTATTAGATTAGTATAATACTAGTCCGAGGTATACCTTAGTAAGGTTTAATATAGGTTAAGGGTAGCTATAGCTAGGTTCCTATTATCTAACTTAACGTAGCTATTAATTATATTAATAAAACGATATATATTTTAGTAGATAGTCCTTAAACTACTATTAATATATATATCTTTAACTTCGTTATTATATAGAAGCGGATTAAATAACCTAATTATATTAGTCTTAAATTAAGGAGTGCTATACCTAGGTTCTATAGCTAATATTCTAGCTATTACTTATAATACCCCTTCTTTATCTATAGAGAGAAGGAATATAAGAAAGTTATAGCTAACTAAGAACCTATCGGGGTTAGATAATAGTTTAATAATATCTCTTAGCCTAGCTAGTAGTTAAGAGTATTAATTACCTTAGCTATTACTACTTCTATAGCTAGGGCTACCTCTTTTATTATTTTAACCCTCAGGGTTACTATTATTACCTCTATTACTAGGATCTCTAGGTAGTATAGGTAGTAGTAGTAGTAGAGGAGCGTCCTCTATATATTTAATATCCTAATTATATCCTTTACCTTTATTAAGGTTTAATAGACTAGCTTCTAGTTCCTAGGTACCTATCTTACTATATTACTTACCCTAGCTATAAATACTAGGGTAACTCTATAAGTTACTTAGCTCTAGCGCGGGAGGGCTACCTATTCCTTTTCCTTAGGTTAGGAATAAAGTACTTAATATATCTTTACTTTCTTTAAATAATATATAAAAGGTATTTAGGCTTAGCTTTAGTATTAATATAGTAGTTATATCCTTTAATATAGGTTTAAGAGGTAGGAGTTATAAGCTATTTATAAAACTTTATCTAAACTTATAATATTCCTCTAGAGTTAATAGGAGTGCTAAAAAAGCTTTAGAAATTATTATTATATTAAGTTTAGATATAGGTTTTAGGATATCTAGCTTATCTATAGCTATAGCTCTTAGGGTCTTATAGCCTCCCCTCTCTTTATCCTCTTTAAAAAGGAGCGTTAGGTCTAGAGTCTAGCCTTATTTAGTCTATATTTTAATATATTAATTATAATAAGGGAGATTAAAGCGATATTACTACTTAATAATATTAGTAAATAGTTATAAGTTAGTTATTTATACCTATAGGACCTTACCTTAAATATATCGAGCGGTTTTATATACTTCCCTATATAATATCGACTTTTAAATATATCTATAGTAGTTCGCTAAGTATTATTTAAAGTTCTCGCGAGTAATAGCTATAATACTCGCTTTTATTACTAACTTAAGAAGGGTATACTTAGTTAGGGTAAATAGCGCGTAGAACTTATCTAGGTATTACTTAAGTACTATTACGAAGTTTATAATAATTAAATAGTTAATAAGTTCTAGAAGGTTAGACTTAAGACCTTCTTTAACCTTATAATTAGAAAGTAGCTTATAGGGTATTATTATTAGAGGTTTATTATCTTAATAGGATATTCCTTAGTTAAGGAAATATATAAGGTTTAATATCTCTTAAGGATATCTCCTAGTTAAAGGAAATAGTAAAGGGTTAATATCTCTTTTTAATGTTTCCTAGTTAAGGGAATAGGGGAGTTTAGAGGCTTCTAACGCTATATAATACCTATAGGTATTAACTACTATAATACTACTTCGTATAAACTTAATAGGGTTAGCTATCCGTATAGTTAAGTACCTTCCTTAATTATAAGGGATATCCTTAGTTATAAGGGGATATAGCTAACTATTAAGGTTATACTACTAATTAATATAGTTTATAAAGTAGGTAAAAATTATAGGTAAAAAAATACTATGAATTTCGAAGGTTTTTTCCTTAAAAGCGATAAGCCCTTTTATAAGGGTTAACGCGTTTGGTACGTTTAACGCGTTAAATGCGTTGGACGCCCTTGAGCGGGATGACCGCGCTGAGCGCGTTCGGTATCACTAGTACTATAAGGATTATAGACAAATAACCTTATTATGGCCTCTAGCCACTGCATAGTGATTTTACCTGCTTAAGTGCAACAGACCTTCTAACTCCGCGCCTCCTGATAATATATAGCCTTTAGTTACGTGATCTTGCTAACTACCTTTCCTAACTATAGCTGCACTTATACATACCTATTAATAGCCTCACGATCTTTAACTTTATATTAATAATAACGTAGTTTTTAATTATTTAAACTATAAAACTATCGACTTTTCCTCTCGTATACTACCCGCGCTGCTATTAAATACTACCTCTATTACCGCTTCGTCCGCTAGCTATGCTATTATTCGTAACGCTCTCTCTATATTATAGTTAGCGCAAGCTATACTTACTAACGTTTACCTAGGCTGCTTAGACTACCTCTACCTTAGTAATATAGAGGACCTGCTCGAAGAAGGGCTACTCTATAAGGTATATAATAACCTACTAAACTTCTATTACTAAGTTTACTTACTTAGCTCTAATACTATTATACCTTATAGAGTCCCTTATAGGGGTATTAAGGTAAGCCCTCGTAAGTACTATACTAATAATATACTCTCTATATATAGTAGAGTAGTTAATAAAGGAGCGGGTTTTATTAATTATATTAAGGCTAAACTCTCTAGTAACCCCCTCTATATTTTTAAAGGTATACCTTACTTAGGCTTAGTATATTTATATATAAGGTTTAGTATTAATATAGTTAAGGGATAAGGATAAGGAAGAGGGAGAGGTATAAAGCCCTGCTTATAGTAATAGAGCTTCTTATACTTCTAGCTATAAGAACCTCTTAGGAAAGACCTCTTTAGTTAAGGAGTTACTTCTTATATAGTAGTATTTATAATACCTTACTAGAAGGTCGACCTTTTAAGTTAAGGAGTTATTTTATATAGTAGCTTTTATAGCACCTTATTAGAAGCTTTAGTAAGGGTATTACTATAAGAGCCTTAGTAGCTTATTTAGCTCTAATATAATTAGCCCTAGTGTAGCGCGCGTCTAACTTTATATAGTAATATTTAGAGGGTTTACTTATAAGTAGTAGGAATATATAGGGTTCCTATATTATTTTCCTTAACTAGTAGAGGGTATAGGTTAAAATACCTATATACTATTTCCTAAATTATACTTACGAACTAGGTGAATTTATTATAGTGTTTTTGCAAAGGGGCTGCGGCGTAATTCCGAACTTAATAATCTTATTATTATAGAATCTAATAAACTAGAATATAAAATTAAAAGAACTATTAACTATATTAAAAATAAGAATAAAATATAATACCTCATTAAATAGAAAAGGTATAGATATAAAGATAATATACAGGAACTTATAATAAACTTGAAATATATATAAGATAAATTATAAATATATTAAGAATAATAACTATAATATTTCCTATAGATAGGAACTACGCTATAAAATATATAAAAATAATATTTAACTTATTTAACCTTAGCTTACTATTAGACTATAATAAACCAATTAACTTAGAAATAAAATCTATTCCTATAACTAGGAATACCTATTAACTAGGAACTACTATTAGAGAGAAAATTATATATCCTAGGATTCTAATTACTAAGTACTAAAACTAAATTTACTATACTAAAACTACCTATTAAATAAACCTTAGTAATAAAAAAAAAACTATTAAAAACTCCCCTTTATTAATTATACCTTTACCCTTATAAAATACTATTCTCTTCTTACTTTCATAAATAACCTAGCTATAATATTAACTTATCTAACTTAGCTTATACTTAATATAACGCTATAAGCCTTTTCTATAATATCTCCTCCTCTATAGCTTCTATATCCTTAAGATAAGAAGCCTTATTAAGTAAACGATCTACTAGGAGAGAATTAGTATATACTATTAAAAAAAAGAATATAAGATAAACCTATATATATAAACTATATTATTAGTAATATTATAAGACCGACCTAGACGAGTATACTTACTATAAACCTTAGTATTAGGAAGTATTTTATAACGCTTTCTAGAAGAATAATAATAAGAATATAGTATTTCTATAATAATTTTATATTTAGTAATCTAAAGAGCTTAATTATAATAATAAAAAGTAGAAGATAAAATTAATTTCTAATATCACCTAATATAATATTAATATCATAGAAATTAGAAAGCATAATTAGTAACTCCCTAACCTAGGAGTAGCGACTTACTTATATTAGTCTTAGGGATAAGACTATTTAGAGGGAGATTTGACATCATAATCTATTAGAAATATATAAACTAGGGTAGCTCTATAAGTACTACTAGCACCTAAGAGACCTTTATATATAGGATAATATAGGGATAGTAAGCCTTACTTAGTATAGAAGAACTATAATATAAGTTATATGATAATAAAATAAGAAGTAATTAATAGAGTATAAAAAGAAGTAATTCATAAATAATTAGTTAGTATAGCTAATTAATTATAATTACTATTATAAGAAGATAATTACTTAGGGTAAGGAAAGAAGGATATCTAGGACTTATATATAGAATAGACTTAATCCTAGCTTAAGGATAGATTTCCATAGCTCTTTAGTAATTAACTTCATTATTATCCCTAGGATACTCTTGGCCTATCTTATACTATATATTACCTTATAAGGGCTATAACTAATTACTATAGCCCTTAACCCCCTAATCCAACTTAGTAACGTAGACTAGCAAGACGATACTATTATCACGCATTATCCCTTAGCTTCTATTAGTAGAAACCCTAATATTAGAAGGCTAACCGTAATAACTCTGCGACTTATCGGTGGGATTATGTTATGGTTTACGCATAGCTTATCTATTGCTAGGCTGCGAATATAGGTAGGAACGAGCTAGCCTATTGCCTGCTAGATTCCACTTAAAGGAGATTCTTAGCCTTAAAACTTCCGTCCCATTCCCTAACGCACGTCTATTCTTCTCCTTTGTATAAGAGCAGCCCTAAAAACCTGTATAACCGCAGTGTCCTTAGAAGACTTTTGTGTAGTTAGAGAGGTATATGTTTGAAGTAGTTCTCGGTCAGAGGGGCTCACTATCAGAAAGGTCGATGGTCCGGAAGGTTCGTGGTCGGAGAGGTTTACAATGAATGCTCAGAGGCACGCCTGCTCCAGTGAGGGACAGGGTACTGCGCGCAGGCACCGCAATAGGAGAGAGGGAATAACGAGCTTCGTGGATATAGTAGTGAGGTTTGCCGGGTGCATCGTGCCTGGCCCTGAGGCTCAGCGGTGCTGAGCTTGCGGCGTGCGCGTCAGGTCAAGCCAGGTCAACTAACACGAGATGAGTCACGGGAAGGCGTTCAAGAGTGTGTCCAAGTGGTCATACTGATTCCAGAAGGAGAGCACACTACATTATATACCTTAGGCAAATAGATCTGATCTCTAGCACACTAGTCTAAATAGCTGCCGCTGATTTTATTTTATTTTTTGAGTTCTTCTTTTTCTTTCTATCTCGGTATCTAATATATAATATCGAGGTGCTAGGAATAACCCCGCGCAGCCCACTCCCGGGCGATCTATCTCTATTATACTATAGGCACTAATATAACCTACTAGACCTTATCTAGGTACCTGCCTTATTCAGTCAGGCACCCCCAGGCCAGTTGTCTAAAAGTCGCTATCCCCATCCCAATCGAATCTTTTTCGCCTTCAACGTCGCCACCCCGCGCAGAGCCTGCAAAGGCCGCCAACATCGCCTCAAACGCTGGCCACAGCCTGAAGCTGCAGTCCTACACCAGGGCATCCATTCATCCAATTACGCCTTCTCAACAAGCTGCACCAGCCAGAAGACTGTTCAATGGAATTATGTGCATAGGGGGGGCTAAGTGCGCTCTTGCTTTCCTCTGTCCGCTATGCCCGTTGCTATGTTAAACTTTGCTAACTTTTGCTCTCCCGTCCAGGCTCAACGTCCACAAATCCATTCCAAGATGGGAAGGTCCCGCTCGCGGGCAATCATCACTCCATTCCCAGGCGCCATCCGCATCGCTAGCTCGGAGAAGACTGCCAGTCGCTCAAGTCGGCCAACTTCCACACCGCGGATTCAGTGCGCTTCCAAGGTCGCGAATGCCAACGAACTTTGGTCAAAACCCGCATGATGAGATTGAAACCTCGATGGCTCTAGGACTTGCGATGTTTCTCGACAAGCTTCAAGCAGTCGCTTTAAAGCAGCTGGCACACCCAACTCCGCCAAACTTCGCCATTCGCCCGACGCTCTGGAAGATCTGGACCCGCCTCGTCCGAAGCGTTGCTGAGGGATGCTAATCTTCATCCCGGAAGAAGCGCATAGCGAACCAGATATTGGTTTCATGGCGTCGGAATGTGGCCTTGCGACGAATGAATGTATTTGTCGCGAGAGGTTCGTTGTTGATTCTACTGTTCTTTCTTGTTCCTTCTCCTTTCAGTATTTTCGCGAATTATCAGCACCAGTTCAACCTTGTGCTACCTGTTTAAGAGACGGCCAAAGACTTTCAAATGACAGTGGTCTGTCGTTGGCGCAAAGCGAGCGACATCAACCTACATCCCTCTACCTGCCCAAATGCTGCTTGGGGCTACGCTACGAGACATGAGCGATCTGGAAGTCAATCACTTCGGGCACAGGACATCGGATGTCGGTCAAGCGGATGAGACCAGCAGTCTCCCCGTATGCCCGCACAACATCCAGTGTCTGGAAATGACGACCCGCGATTTTATTCCGGTCGATACAGACCACATTAAACTCGCGTGGACCGAGCCCGTCAGCTCCTCACGGGCAAAGCTCCTGGCATCCCACGCGCCGGCCTATGCTCCGGTGAACTTACAAGGGAGGCCCCCTTGGCAGATAAGTGCCGATACCCAGGATGGTGGCCGCATAGTTGCATACCGTTTTTTTCAACACATTTTGTTAAACCTCTTTGCACGAAGGTGGCGGTTAGTTTCGACTCGCTCTGCCAACAGCGCAGTTCATGCCGAACTGGCTGCGAGGATTTATTTGGCGATCGCTTCACAATCCGCATAAGCGCCTAGCTATGCCGAACGGAATGACAAGAACGATTTACGAGTAGCATTGTCAGGCATGGCAAGCGAGCGGGGAGCCGCTTTGGGTTCCAAAAGCTGTCGTTCTCGCGCACCAACGCAAGTCTCCTGCTCTGAACGTAGCCACCGCTGCCTGAACATCTTGGCCCCTGACAACGTCTCGTGAGCTCCAGCAACAAGGACAATACGCTATTTATCACGTTCATCCTCCATGTTTCCATTGCGAAGTCCCTCTTCCAACGATAATTCCGAACTGTGCAAACACTGGCGAAGCCTGCTGAATTGCTCTGACGCCTATCGCTCGATAGCTCCGAAATCTCCCACCCAACGCTACGCCGATTGCGCAACTATCTGATTGATTGCAGCCTGCGGGAGTCGCAAGATGGAAGTACCGTGCACCTCACCAGCCCCTGACTTGTTGACGCATCGTGTTATAACCCCGCCACTACCGACCCATGCTTTGGGACGCAGCTTCTCTCCTCGGAGATCGTTTCCTTCAAGTCTTCCTCCAAGGGCAGCAACTCTTAACATTTTCGGGTCGACGTCTTGACATCTTATTGAGCACCAAGAGAGCTTGCGGCGCAGACACCAGGCCGGATTCCAGCAAGTCGAGATCGTCCGAATATCTCTGGGCTACTCGCCAACTACCCGCGATCTAGGGGATCTAAAACGCTTCTCGGGAATAGGTCGAGTGTTGTTGATGGTCAGTTCATAGGCTGGCGTTTACCAATTCCCCGGCATCCTTGTGGAGGGAAATCTAGGCATTGTTCATGCTCCAGAACGACGGGGTCAACAGGTTTGGAAACTGAAACTAAGTAAAGTGCTACGACGAGTTTTCGGTCCTCCATGGCCTCGATCGCTGTGCGGTTCCTATCACACGCCAAGCATGGATAGGCACCGGCGTTCGCGGCCTGACGGATGTTTCATCTATTGAGGTATCGCTCTCAGAGCGAGCAACGGTTCAGCGTCAAGGGGCGTTCTCTACCCAGCCTCATTCGAGATTGTGCCGCGATCAACAGACTGTTCACAGCCGTCGTCAACGACCCAAAGTTTCTATCCTTATCTACCGACGCAATATGTTCGGCGATGCTCCAGCCGATGACCAATAACACTATCTCGTTCATGTGGACGTGAGGCAAATATTTGTTGGCTGGCGGTAGGCTTAATATGGGTAAGAAAAGTTTGGAAGCTGAAGTCTCATCTGAGCGCGACTTTAACATCAGCGCAGTCTGCAGTTCCGATCTGCAGGGCCTCGACGCGAAAAGAAAACGAGACCACGCTCAGTTTCCTTGGGGGTGAACTTGTCCCATTTGGGATGCACGTAAGCCATTTGGAATGTACATGATCCGTTCTAGATGCGCATGTTCAGTAGGAGATGTACATGTTTGCCGTCCTAGCACGTGCTGTGTAGAGCGTAGCGCAGTGTTAAGGAGGAGGAGTCGCCGCCTTCGTCGCATACCTGATAGAGGCATTTCTAGGCCTGAGAGGGTACGTTAGCCACTACAAGGTAAGCTTGGGGTGGCGCTGTGCTGTCGCTGTGGCTAATCATCCCCCGGGCTCCGAAGGCAATTGAACAGCGCAGTGCGGTGCGGCTATAGCACCCGAAGGCTAAAATTTCTGGCGACCGGCCGGGCCCAGTGTGATGGCAGCGCTAGCACCCACATCCCTCAGCACATCTCTCAGCGCCTTAACACCCCGCCTCAGCGCCCGGTTATACGGCCATGCATCGAGAATACGACACTCTACCTTTGCTCATCTTCCGAGACCACCGTTTGATATCACTAGGACGATGAGTATCCGCCGGCGCGACATGTTCATCCAATCTGTCCAGCTGAATAGGCCCCCTGCAGCAATACGCGCTTCTTTGACCGTGGTGGGCAAATCACGCCAGAGGTCACTCGGCCCCGTGCTAGAGGGCTAAGTCCGCCACCACACCGCCGGCCGGCAGAGGCAACGAATGACCTATCTCACTTGTGAGGAGCCGCAGCCATCACAGTGTCAACACCGGGCTGGGCCAGTCGTATTGGAAAATTCGTGTCATGCAGCGTTCGTGTTGGAGAAAGAACTGCGCGTCTTGGCACTTCCTGGGAGGCTGGGACATTCCACCTAAGACTTCGTGTGATCCGGCGCGTCAATAACTCTACGGACCAAGGGTGATAACAGCACTCGCTAGGATCCGTGGCCAATACCACCGTACTGCAACGACCAGACTGTCGGTCAGGCGCAGCGACAACGAAGCCGCAGGAATCACGGGGTTACATGACGGAAGAGGACACGGGGGGGAGACAAGACCCTTTGAGCCGTCTCCAACGCCTACACCCATGCAAGCCAAGACGCTCTGCCAATCACGGCCCCTGCCACCTCTGTCTGCCATCAGCGACGGCCACCTCTTTCGAGGAAGCAAAGCCGCATACTGACGGCCGCATCGGGAGCATGCACAGAATGGCACTTCACCTCTCACCAGTCAACGATTTCTGCAACATCTAGGCCAGCCCACCACCACCGCCACCACCACTCTGCGGATGCATCAACGACGCCGACCTACAAACGCAAACGCCATCCGTATGTCAACCTGGAGCGCCGCATCGCTGAGCAACGCTGGCACCTATCAGCAGGAGAAGATGCCCAATTGGCGCAAGGTTGAAGCAGATTGAATTGAGGGGGGGCCCGAAGAAGTACTTGAATGAGCGTCCCCACAGGCACCAGCACCTAGAAGATGTCTCCATCCAAAGAGTCCTCTCTCCCCTCTTCTCTTTCCTCCCTCCGCCGTGCCCGAGACACTATTGCGCGCTGATGAGCTTCTTGCGCGGGCTGGCAAATGACACCCTCACGCCCTCCCGTACTAGTCTACTCCGCATCCGACGACACATGGCGCGCGCCGGCCGCCGCCTCAACGAAGTCGTCGTCGTCGACGACTGCCAGGCGAGAGAGGCTGATAATCCAGAGGGGAGGACATGCACTCGGTGCTCGCAACACCTCGACGGCTGGTGGGAGTTCATTCTGCACAGTGACCGTTGCCTCAGGTCCAGCCTCCAACGGCTTTGGGAAAGCCCGGGCTGAGCGGGGTGGAGTGTACTTGATGGCGTCGCGACGGCGGCCTTGTGGAGAAAACAAGGTTGGCTCCCCATATGTCCAGTATCCTCCCTGAACCGCGGAGTAGCAGCGGGCCCCCACCCAAGCTATTACTCCGCACCATTGGTCTAACGGCTCAATAGTAGAGACTGGCCCGGCCCGGCCCGACGCGGCAGGAGCAACGGCTGTGACGATCGAAGCCTGAGGCTCAGTGGAAACCAAGACAACGGCGCCATCACCGGATTAAAGACATTGTTCTGGAGATAACGTTTTGGTGTAGCTGTCTTTGTGAGGAACGTTTTTCAATGGTTTCAAAACAGAGGCTCTGTATTTATCGAATACCAGCTCGTTGAATATCACCCGTAATACCACACCCGCCATCCCACAAACATGGTGTCTGCGTCACAACCTGCCAGACAGCCTGGCACCGTCCGATATCGAGTCGGTGGTTCATTGCATCGGGATCCCGCGCAAGATGCAGCCGAGGACTTCAGTTGGGTTCTCTGGCAGGCCCAACTTGATTTCCGAGCGAGTTGTCGCATGCAACGCTCGAGCGCCAACGTGACAACCCTCTTCGGCCAAGATGACTTCCGCCCCCGGAGCAAACAACTTGCTTCGTTGTTGAATACCCGGCATACTGATCTGGCCTGAAGCCGTCTGCACCAAAACTGCTCTGTACTTCATACACCTTGGCACAGTCAATCTGGAATGCTGCCGACGCGCAAGTCTCTTAAATTCGGGGCTGACGCTCAAATTCATCTACCTTCATCACCACCATTCGACCCGGATGAGAATAAAGTCTCCTAAGGGACAGTACCATTCCCCTCGGAACCCCCAAGTTCGGCCATAACGGCCCTTTCTCGCTCCAAATAGCGGCAGGTACCTGCACCAAAGCTACCGCCGTTTCTCAACCCCGTCACGGCGGCAGACGTGTCAATGCTCCAAATCAACGCCCGAAAACCCCAGGTCCGTTCTCATGCCCATTCCAACCATGTCTTCTTCAAGCCCCATGGCTCTGATAGCCTCTTCACCTCGATTAGAGAGGAACTGCCGCTAATCGTGAGGCCTCTCATCTCTCTCGCGACCCGATTGACTTCATCTTCGACAGTACGATTGGCACGTCGGCGTCGGCGCAACTCTGCATCCAAGGTGTCAGTTTCTGCGGTCGTGGGCAGCAGATTGACTTACCTCGAACTACGTCGATCAGAGCTTAATGGTCCAGCTCGGGGGGGCCTGATCCGTCGTGCTGTCTGGCGGCCACGGCCTGGTTCAATGCGGCCATGACGTCGCTTCGCTGAAAGGTGGGTGCAGACGGATGGTCCAGACGTTTACACAACATCTCGAGGGACCTTGGTGATATTGCAACTTGACGACCTAGGTAGAGAAAGACGGCAGGTGCGCTAAGGCCAAGGGCCTTTTGAACGCGATAAAAGCGGACCAGCGCTTTCCAATCTCTCCGCGCCATGGCGTCGTACTGTTGGTGGTACACTGACTTGAGTACTCGATCGGTGCGATCACCAAAAGAACGAGTAACAAACTCCAGCCATACATGTTCTGCAGCTCCCCCTCCATGCGCGCGGACGGCATTCCAATACACAGCACGCAAATCGTCCCATAGGTCAAGAATAGCGAATTGATCTTGTTGTTGCTTCGGGATATACCAGCTGCACAGAGTCGGTCAATCAATCGGGTTGTATCTAGATCTGGACGCTGAGTAGATGTCGGTGGTGGGCATGCCGTCGCATTTTGTTGAGGCGGTCCGCGGTATGGAGTGTAAACGTTCATCCGTTGTTCTGAGAAGGTGTTTTCGACATGCTAAGGATGCCTTCGAAAGTCGGCGATGGTGAGACGGCGCCGTCACGTATGGTTTGGAGCGGAGGCGAAGTTGCGTAGTATGCAGTCGATAAAGCTGAGGTAGTTGATAGTTGACGAAAAGAAGAAAAGCGAAAGAACGGTGCGACTGATAGAAGGCGGGGTGTTCTTGGTTCAATTAATCTCGAAGGTAAGGAACAGAGAGTGAGGTGCCTTCCTTGAGGTGGTTTGCTCCAGCAGATGCAATTAGGGAAGGAAGGAGGAGCTGTCTTTATCACCTGCTCTTGCTTTCGTTAATGAGAAAGGGGGTCATTCAGACCTGCTTCTACTTCTCTCGATCTGCTTCCCACACAAAGCCCAGCTTCGCGGCCAACTCAGCCACACAAAAGAAAAACGCTCCTTTCAGAATTTGATGATGCTTAGGGGCAGGCAAGTTGCCCGCTTTCCATCGCTGTGAGCTCTATCTAGTTCAATAGAAGTCAGGTCTACTTCTGGCAATGCGCCAGGGACTAGAAAGCGGTTGCCCATGGTCTAGTTCGTTGCAATGCCCTGGTACTAAAGCGTTATCCTCGGACTATAAACTTGTATTACCGACTAAGCTGACTCTCGAAGATTAGGCGTTACTGGCATTAGAAGATTCGAGATCCCCCATGTTATCTTCCATAGCACACAGCGCCAATCACGATCTACTCATACAGTCAACGCTTGCTAGCCAGACTGACAGGCTTGAGACCTATTCCCCTTCGACGCCCCCTTGGTTTCCGACTGACGGGCTGCAAGACTGCAGCGATGAAGGCCTTTGAAATTACCATCGCCACGACAGACACTCGGATGATGGCCATGGGAGCCGCCCGGTCGCTTCGCCCCAAGATCTCAACCTTCATTGCAAGTCAGTCATCCGAGATGGAGCGAGCCAAACAAGCGGGCTAGATACCCAGCTGGCTGACTTCATAAATATATGAGCACGAGGCTTCGTCCTATGCTCGATTCACTGCAACTGAATTTTTTTTGGTTGACGGTCATGCTTGAATTCTCTCAGAAATCTTATCCCCTTTTCTAGAATGCGCCGGCAAGATATGCGGTGTCCTCAGCACCCGGAGGAATGACCTGAATGCCTCTCTGATGGAGAACTGGAATGGAAGGAAAAAAAAAAAAAGGTAAGAATCGATCGCATCTCACTCAGACCCCAAAAAACATACAACACCAGGCATTCGCCGGTCGTCACCGACCCGACTACTACTCCAGCCCTCACTGGCTTATCTATGGGAGAGCGGACGGGATCCCGAGTTCTCCAGTGGGTATGGTCGTATGTGTTTTACCAGGAACACTGAGAGTCTCATATAGCGAGCTGCCTTCGATTTCGGGTATTCTCGATGCTCGCTGGGCAGCCCAGCCCGGTGCTGCCAGATTGGAGGGTCGCAACAACAAGCGGGCCCACTATCCGTACTCCTACGAATTCGACAGGTGCGGGCGCCGCAAAGATTGAATGAAGCCTGCAGCCCGGGGGGGAAGAACATGCCTAACATAAGGGCTAGATGTTCAACCGGCGCAGCCGTCTCGAGGAAGCGCAGCAGTCCTATCTTGCACCACCTCTCGAAATTGGATTCTGTTGCCGCCTGAAATGAGGCTTCAACTGCAGCATCGGAAGGGACGTTTGCAGCGTGCACTGCTATAAGGCGCGCGACGTGGACGGCTCTGCCTGCCGGCATGGTACCTATGCGGACGTTATCGCTGTATCAGCTGGCGATCTGCCCTGGAGTTATCGGTTATCATCCAGTCAGCATAGATGCCATGGTTCACAATCTTCACGTCACCTTTGCCTGGGATGCGCCGTGCCGCGAACAGTCAAAGTGGTCGGTCGAGGTGGATTGCGGAAAATGACAAGTGTCCCCTTCCAATTTGAATGGAGTGGGAGGGACGTCGTTGGCAAAAGCAAGTTTTTAATGCTTAACCACTGAACCTACCTACCTTACCTAGGCAGCGCGGAACCATGCTCCCACACTGTACTGAGGCATACTGGTTCCGCAGCAAACGCACAGTGCGTAGCCGGCCAGCTGCTAGTTCGGGGCAGCGACCACTCAGTGTGTGCTTCAGTGGCTAACGTACGTTTTCAGGCCTGAAAATCGTGCGGTAGCGACCTACGCCCGGGCATCTGTGGGAGCTTTTGGAAGGAGTGGGACGGGTGCTATTGAGGCGTTCATGTCCAACTGGACCTGCTTATGTACAACTGGACGAACAACTACGCCTTTCCAAGTACAACTAGGTACGCCTGCACAAGCAAAACCGCGGACAGTTAGCTTAGCAAGCCAATTCAGCAAGCCAATTCAGCACGCCGGCGCTTGCCCTCTGATAAACGATCGTCGATCCCGAACTTGCCGCTGCACCATCATCTCTCATCTCGCCACGTCAGCCTCCGTCCGTCCCGAGGGTCTTCGCTTAGCATCAGAGGACTTTTTCCTCCGACTTGAGGCTCCCTTCAGGCTCACTGTTAGCTTCCTCTGAATTGCTCCTTCGCCGGTGCGTCTCGGTCATACGCAGCCCCTCCCCATCTCCACCTACTCAGAAGCCTAACGCTATTCCTATAGAGCGCTCTTCCACACTAACGATACGGTGACCCAGGAACTCAAGATTACGAGCGAGATAACAGTCCTGACCCACGTCCTTGGAGCACGACATTGAATGAGAGTTGAGTGGGGAGGACCTGTGTTACGACAGTGAAAGGAACAAGGAGTTTGGGGCACAGATAGCGCAGCGAGCCTGTACCTCTATGTCTAAATTTCTGCGGAGATGCAACGACTTCATCTCTTGAAAGCAGGTCACGAGCACTATTCCGCCAGCCCCCAAGCGGCGAACCTTGCTGTGCCGCACCTGCTGGACCCGAGGGTCGAGTTTTTGAATTAACCGACCAGGATCATGGAATGCTTGATGGCACGATGACTGCGCCCAGCAGCTGCGGTCTTGAATACCGGTGGATAAACAGAGTGATTACACCGTTCCCGGTCCTCTACCGAATACTTTAGAACCTAAGAGTGATAGTCCGAATCGTCGAAGCCTCGCCCCAAAGAGCAGCAACAGGCGGCAGACGACAGAAGAAGGGGTTCTGCTCGTCCCCTCCCTCCCATAGCTAGGTGACGACCGATTGTCTTGTTTTTGTTTCATTAGGATCTTGTGGTCGTTGATTTGTTTCCTAGAAGTTTTCCAAAAGCTTCCACTTTCATGGGAGCATTTCACTTAAGCACTTGCCTCGTACTAGCACTTCGTGCCTGCTATTAGATTCCACACCTTGGCGCTATAGTACTTAAGGTCGGACGGTTCGGTCTGGTCTATCCATGACAGCAAAGGGAATGCACTAGCCCTTGTAGTTGCTCATTCACATCTAGATAGCACTTTGGTGTCATAAAACGGTGCGGTGCAGAGTAATAGAGTTAGTATAGTTAGGTATAGCCTAGGTTAAATATTCTTCTCTAGCCCTCTATCTTATTATATAAGGACTAGAGGGCTTATCTAAGGGCTACCTAATACCTCCCTATATCTCCTAACTCCTATAGACTTCCCTAACTTAGCTTATTAAGCCTTTTTCCCTATTATATTATCCTAGCTTATAATATAATCCCCCCCCCTCTAAACTAGTTTATCTTTAGACTAAGCTACTTAATAATTATCTAGAAGGTACTTAATACCTCCCTATAAAATTTTATAACTTTTAGTTTCTATAGGCTTAGAGTTTAATATCCCTTATTCTAGCTATATAACTCTTCCTTAGATAGCTAAGTAGCTTAGAAGAGTAATTAGCTAGTAATAGGGTACTTATCCTCTACTCTAGCTACTCTTATAGCTCTTATACTTATTTATTAAGGGACTTTATAGCTTAGAGGAGTAGTAAGCTAGTAATAGAGCTAATTCTATACCCTAATTACTCTTATAGCTTTATTTAATAAGTCTAGGACTACTAGGTAATTATCTAGATTGCTATAGCTAAATTCCCTTATAAAGGTTATTCCTTCTCTTATAGGGTTATATTAAAATATATTATTATTTAGGCTTATTTTTATTACTTTAAACTTACCCTCTAAATTATTATATTTTCTACTTATTATTATATTTTTAATATTTTTATAGGGTTAATAAAGATATTCTCTCTCTAGGGATAAAGAAGGTTTTTATTATAATATAGGGGATTACTAGTAGTTATCTAGTAGTTACCTAATACCTCCCTATACTTAATAAAGTTGATTAAAGTTAAATAATATAATAATCTAGAGATTATCCTCCTTTTAGCTATATAAAAAGCTAGTTTTAGTATTAAGTTAAAAATATATAAATATTATTTAAAAATTCTACCTTATTAAAATCTCTCCTTTTTACTTCTTTAGATTTATAATATTATTATTATTATTACTAATAACTTACTATTAGCTTCCTATTCCCCTACTAATAACTTTATCTTAATTATTATATAATAAATCTATTATTATATCTTCCCCTATTACTAATACTACTAATACTATTAGTACTACTCCTTTTCCTATTATTACGCTAGATATCTCCTCTATCCCTATAATAAGTAAGCTCTAGAGGTACTCTTATTACTACTAGCTCTAGGTAATAATAAAATAAGAGCCCCCTAAGGAGGACTTCCCTAATATTAAGCTCCTTATAAGCTTAATTCTCTATTTCAAGAGTAATAATAAGCTTCTAGTTCTTATTTAATACTTATCTAGCGCTTTAGTAGTTTTAGGTTTTAAATTTCTTACTAATTTATTTATTTCTTAATAAATTCTATTAAATATAAGTATTATATTAAAATAGGTAATAATAAAGCTTATATTATTATAGGTTTTACTTATTATTTTCTATTTCCTAGCTATTAACTCCCTATAGCTTACTTATTATAGAATAAGTATTATTAATAAGATTAAGCGTTTTATAAATAAGGGTAGTTCCTAGCCTAATCTTTAAGTATAATATATTAAGAATAAAGTTAATTATCTAATACCTCCCTAGTACTTTACTACTAGTTTCTAATTATAATTAAGAGGAGATCCTCACTACCTAGCTTATAATTAAGAAAGCCCTCTAAGTTAAGAAGAATAAGGCTAATATTATACCTAAGAAGTATAAAACTAAGGAGGTAGAGATCTCTATAGAGATAGAGAGCTATTAATTAATTACTTTAGAAGATACTACTAGTTATTAGTAGTACCTCGCTAAGGAGGCTAAGAAGTAAACTAAGTTATTATATAAGTAGTATAAAGAGCTCTACTACTATTACCTGGAGATAGAGTAGTTAGCTAGTAAGTAAATAGAGGTATAAGAAGTATAAGCCTATTGCGCTAGGGAGTTAAATAACTCCTATAAGGCTTCTAGCCACGGCATAGTGATTTGACCTACTTAAGTGCAATAGACCTGCTAACTCCGCGCCTCCTAACAATACATGGCCTTCGGTCACGTAATCATAGTGGCGTTCGCAGCACCTTGCTAGAAGGTCGACCTTTTGGGTTAAGGAGTTATCTCGCATAGTAGCTTTTACCTTACTAGAAGGTTTAGCGAGGGCGTTACTATAAGAGCCTTAGTAGCCTATTTAGCTCTAATATAATTAGCCCTAGTATAGCGCGTATCTAACTTTATATAAGGGTTTGCTTATAAGTAGTAGGAATATAAAGGGTTCTTATATTATTTTCCTTAAGTAATAGAGGGTATAAGTTAAAATATCTATATAATATTTCCTAAATTATACCTGCGAACTAGGTAAATTTATTATAGTCTTTTTACAAAAGGGCTACGGCGTAATTCCGAACTTAAATAACTCCTATAATAAAGTTATAAGTTTTTATAATCCCTACTAGTACTTTACTAGTACTTATCTAGTTAATATTTCTAACTTAAAGTAATATTAAGAGGCTTTAACCGCTCTATCTATTACCCTATCTATTTCTAATAGAGATCATAATACTAAGGGGGATAAGACTTATCCTAGTAAGGAGGGTACTAACGCTTAGTAGATTTAAAATTTTTAAGAGTATCCCTAGTAAGCTACTAATAACCTCTAAGTAATATTTAGTTACTTTTAGGTATTTTTCTAATCTCTTTCCGCCTTATTAGGGGCTTTTAGGCTAGTAAATTAAGATACCTAGCTAGTATACCTTATTTCTACCTAACCACTACTTACTTATTAAGTTACCTATTAAATTATATAGGGATTATAATATTTTTACTTATAATTAGTCTTTATAGTCGTTTTATAAATCTATAGATATATTATATTATAGCTCTTATAAATTATCTAGTTTGCTATAGCCCTTTTATTCAATAAGCTACTCATAGTTATATCTAAGGCCCCTATAAGTAATAATATAGTCTATTATATAGATATTATTATTATTATTATTATTAATTAGAATATCTTATAGTAAGATAGCTAAGCTAAACAAGGGTTCTAACTATATAAGCGAGAAAATATTATAAATTTAGTATTTCTTATTAATCTATAGCTTAAATACTTATCCCCTATTAATTACCTATTAGATCCTAAATAAGCCTAGATATTTATTAGAAAGTTTATAAGAGAGCTACCTCTACCTAATATTTTTAACTAAAAGTAATATAAGGTCTCCTATAGCGAAAATAATAGGGGTCCTCCTCTAATTATAGAACTTATTATATATTTTATTATATTTATAAAGTAAGTTAGTAATAGCTAACCTCTAGGTAAGTAGACTATAGACTCCCTTATATACTACCAGGACTAAGACCTTTAACTAGGGTTTAATATTATTAGATCTATAAGGGGAATATCCTATTAGTAGCTTAGTAAGTAGCGTCTTAGTAGCCTCGTAGTAGGAGTTATTATAAATAAATTAAGCTAGGTCGAGCTATATTGTTTAGTTATCCTAGTTAATATTATAAAAAGTCCTTAAAAAGTACTTAATACTCTAATTTTAGTATTCTATTTAGCTATTAGTCTAGGGGTAAAAGGTAGTACTAATCTTCCTTTTAATAACTAGTAGGTAATATACTTTAGATTATAAATTACTAGTGAATAGCGATCCCTAATTAGATATAATAGCTTCTAAGAGCCTAAATATAAGGAAGATATATTTAGTTAGTAATATAGCTAACTTATTAGCTATAAGTAACTCCCTAGTAGGGATATATAGGGAGTATTTTATAAATCGATTAATAATAATAAGAATATTATTATAAGGCTTATTCCCTATTATAAGAGATAGTAGTAGTTTTATAATAAAGTTAATTAATATCTATTAGAAGGGCTAGGTAGGTATTAATAGGGGTTTAAGTTAACTATATACGAAGTAGTATCTTAGTTTTATATATTAATATATTATATATATCTTAATATATTCTTTTATCTTACTCTTCTCCATATTCTAGAAAAACGATTTTCTAATCCTTTTTAATATCTTAGTAACCCCTTAGTAGCTTCTAGATAGTTTATTATAGAATACCCTAAGGATTTTATTCTAGAGTAAGTAGTTATTAGGGATATATAAGCCCTCTTAATATCTTAGGGTACTAGAGTTATCTAGTAATTACTTTAACCCTTATTATTCCTACTCCTTATTAATATTAAAAGGATCTTTCTATTAAGCCTCCTTAACATATTCCTAGAGCGAGGGTATAAGTTATTCTAAGAAGGTCCTTAATAGTTAGATACCTTATTACTATCTAATACCTACTCTCTAAATAGTAGTTTTATTAAAATATTATAAAAAGTCTTATAAGAGTAAGTCCCTAGCTTTATTAATCTCTATATCTACTAGGGTATAGTTAGGTCTCTATAAGAGGCTATTAGCTAGGTTATAATAACCTAGCTTATATTTAATTTTAAAGTTAAATATTAATAGGTCTTATAATAGCTAAGCTTAGTAGCTACTAAGCGTCTTCGTATTAGGGAGGTACTAGTAACCTAGGTAGTTAGTAATAAATTAGATATAATATAAAGAGTAAAGTAAGTAATACTACTACCTTACTACTACCTCCTAGATAGCTAGTAGCTCTACCTCTAGTATACTATATTACAGTTATATACTCTTAAGCTTCTAAGATATAAATACTACTAGTCTCTATACATCCCCTTTTGGCCTCTGGCCACTGCATAGTGATTTTACCTGCTTAAGTGCAACAGACCTTCTAACTCCGCGCCTCCTGACAATACATAAGGAGTCACCTCTCGTATAGTGGCGTTCGCAGCACCTTTAGCACCTTGCTAGAAGGTCGACCTTTTGGGTTAAGGAGTCATCTTATATAGTGGCTTTTACCTTGCTAGAAGGTTTAGCGAGGGCGTTGCTATAAGAGCCTTAGTAGCCCGTTCGGCTCCGATATAATTAGCCCTAGTGCGGCGCGCGTCTAACTTTATATAAGGGTTTACTTATAAGTAGTAGGAACGTATAGGGTTCCTATATTATTTTCCTTAACTAGTAGAGGGTATAGGTTAAAATACCTATATAGTATTTCCCGAATTATGCCTGCGAACTAGGTGAATTTATTATAGTCTTTTTGCGAAGGGGCTGCGGCGTAATTCCGAGCTTAATACATCCCCTTTTAACTAGCTTAGTATTATACCTATTATAAAGTCTGATATATTAGTTTTAACTTAAATTAGGAGTATAGGGTTAAAGTAGTATAAAATAAGTACGTCTATAAATAAAGTATAAAGCTAATAGAAGGTAACTTGTATTTCCCTAGTTATTACTAGCTATCCCTTAGCTATATTAATACGTTAGTTAAGAAGTAAGCTATAAACCTTAGAGTACTTCTTAATTAATCTCTTATAGAACCTTATTAATCCTAGATATTACTAAATCTCTTATATTATAATAAGTACTAGCTACTTAGTAATTACGTAGTCTCTCTCCTATTCTATGATAATTCTATTTACTAAGATTATAAACCTAAGGAAGTTAATCTCTTCCTTATAGAATTTATACTTATTAGGGTTTATATAGAAGCTATTAGCTTCTAACTAAGTAAGTACCTATCTTATAGCCTCTATATAGAAGTCTATATTATTAGTAAAAATTAAGATATTATTTAAATATATAATATAAATAATATTAACTAGGCCTATAAGTAACTTATTAAAGGAGCGGGTTTCATCGATCGCATCAATACTAAACTCTCTAGCGAGCTCTCGCGCGTTATTAGCGTTAAAGGGCGTGCCTCGCGCGGGCTTAGCGTTTTTATATATAGGGTTTAGTACTAATATAGTTAAGGGATAAGGATAAGGAAGAGGGAGAGGCATAAGGCCCTGCTCGTAGAGCTTCTTATACTTCTAGCTATAAGAACCTCTTAGGAAAGACCTCTTTAGTTAAGAAGTTACTTCTTATATAGTAATATTTATCTTACTAGAAGGTTAACTTTTTAAGTTAAGGAGTTATCTTATATAATAGCTTTTATAATACCTTTAGTATCTTGCTAGAAGGTTAACCTTTTAGGTTAAGGAGTTATCTTATATAGTAGCTTTTACCTTACTAGAAGGTTTAGCGAGGGCGTTTCTAGGCCACGAGAGCCTTAGTAGCCCGTTTAGCTCTAATATAATTAGCCCTAGTATAGCGTATATCTAACTTTATACGAGGGTTTACTTATAAGTAGTAGGAATATATAGGGTTCTTATATTATTTTCCTTAACTAGTAGAGGGTATAGGTTAAAATACCTATATAGTACTTCCTAAATTATACCTGCGAACTAGGTGAATTTATTATAGTCTTTTTATAAAGGGGCTGCGGCGTAATTCCGAACTCAATAAGTAACTTATTAATAAATATCTAGAAGGTAGTAAGTATATTAATAAGCCTAAATAGTATAGTATAATATAATACTTATAATAGCTATATTATATATAGAATACTATTTTCTACTTATCTCCCTCCTAGATTCTTACTTAGTAATAAGTATCCTTAAGGTTAAGTTTAGTAAAGTACTTTACTTAGGAGAGCTAGTTAAAGATTTTATTAATTAGAGGGAGAGGGGTATAGTTCTTAGTAGTTACCTAGTTAAGTCCCTAGTAGTTTATATATAACCTTAGCTTACCTCCTTTCCTTAGAATAAATAGTATTAGTATCCCTATTAGACTTATTAATAAGTAAATCTACCCCTTTTATAAGGCTTTATAGTTATAATCCCTTAAGTCCTCTAACTCCTTCTTAGCTAATAAGTAAGTAGGTTTAAATAGGGGCTTAGTCCTAGGCTCTAGGTTAATAGGGTAGCTCCTAGTAGTCCTAAACTCTAGTATAGTTCCTACTAGGTTAATATTAAATACCTTCTTAAAGTCCTAATACTCTAATAAGATATTTATTTTAATCTCCTTAGTATCCTACTCCTTAGTATCCTCTAAGTAATTAGTAGTTAATATCTAGTTAACTTATAATACTCTTATAAGTATTACTCTTATTTTATTTCTCATATACTTAAGCTCTTTTGTAGTTATAATAAAGCAAATGCTTTTCTTATATAGGGGAAAGGCTTAGCCTATCTCCGTTTAATTAAGGTTAGGGTATTCCATTATATACTAAGGGATCCCTAGGATAGTATTATAACTATTATTATTACTAATCCTAAAGTTATATAAAGCTATCTACTAGATACCTATATTATTAGTTATTTAAGTAACTAACTTTTATATATTATAGTTAGGTCCCTTAGATACCTATATTCCCCTAATAGGTTCTGACTTATTAGCCTCTAGTTAGGTATTAACTATAATCCTCTAATTTATAATATTCTTATTAGCTCTATAAGTAATAAGTATAATATTAGTCTTCTAGCTACTTATAACTTAGACCTATATTATCGCTTTAAAATAATATAGCTAGTTACTATTCGATTAAATTATATATTTTACTACCTAGTCCTCCTCTAGTTATTTACTAGGGTAGGGTTTACTTTTATAATAGGGGTAGCTATACTTCTTATAGTATAAGCACCTTAATATAATATAACCCTTCCTTTTATAACTATAATGAATAATTTCCTTCCTAATATCTTATAGTAAGTCCTTAGTATCCTCCTAGTAGTTATTAGTATTACTATAGTCCCCCTTTATAGCCTCGGTTTATCTCTCTAGATTAGTAGTTTAGCCCTCTAGTTATTATCCCTTATTATTAGTCTCTTAATCCCTTATTAGTACCTTATATATCTATAGATTAACTATAAATTTAGTATTTCTAGCTTTTTTATTAAAGTTAAGCTATAATTTTAGTAATCTATTTGCTATAATATAGTATTAGAGTTTAGGGTCTAGCCTAGCTACTATATTAGCTACCCCGATCTCCTCTAGTTATTAATAGGGGCTCTCTACTTTAATCCCTTTATAATAATTAATAAAGTTCTAATATAATTATCCTAGTTACTAGTAGGCCTATTCAAGCTAGGTTTATATACTAAGGGTCCTAGACCTTATATTAGCTATACTATTAGTTAACTAATCCTTTATTTTTACCTAAGTAATATCCTTTACCTTATTATTATAGTTAATAGAAAGATATAAGGACTATTGCTTTATTACTAATCCCTCTAGATACCTAATAGTAAATAATACCTTTTTAAGGTCTAATATAATCTTATTTATTTTAAATCGCGTATTAAGGTTAAATATAAATTAATTAAAATTAGTCTAGGTACCCCCTTTATACTTAAGTATTAAGAGGTACTTCCCCTAAGTTCTAACTAATACTTCTTTACCTCAGGGTTATTACGAATAACTACCTAGTAGGTAATAGGGTTACCCACTAGGGTTAATAATTAGCTAGCCCTTAAGGCTTTAAGATATTCTTATATATATTTTAATTAACCCTTTTTTTCTTCTTCTTTAATAAGCTAATTTAATTTTAATTAACTACCTAGTCCTCTATTAATACGCTTATTATTATTCTACTTAATAGGTATCCTGTCCTAGGTTTAGCTATTTAGTAGCTCCTACCCTATAGGGGATCCTAAAGGTAATATTATATTTACCTCTCTAGTAGACCTATAAGTAGGTATTATATTATCATATATTATACTACTCTAATAATCTATACCCTTATTAATATAAGTATAATAGAAGAATATATTATAAAATAATATAATATAGTGTAATAGAGTTAATATAGTTAAGTATATCCTAGGTTAAATATTCTTCTCTAGCCCTCTATCCTACTATATAAGGACTAGAGGGCTTATCTAGGGGCTACCTAGTACCTCCCTATATCTCCTAACTCCTATAGATTTCTCTAACTTAGCCTGCTAAGCCCTTTTCCCTATAATATTATCTTAGCTTATAATATTTAGGTAGGTATAGCTACTTTTTACTTTCCTATTTATAAGGTCTATATAGACTTAGATCTTATAGATGCTTTTCTTTTTAAGTAAGAGTAAGTTAAAGCCTCTTAGGGGGCGCTATAACTATCTTTATTTAGTTAAGGTCTATAGTTATAGTAATAGATATTATTCTCTAGGGTAATTATTTCTAATCTATAAATTACTACTATCCTTATCGCTAGATCTTCACTACCCTACTACTTTATATATAGTCTTAGTTAAGTACCTATTTAACTCCCTTTTTGCTAAATAACTATAATAAAGCCTAGCCCTGCCCTACCTTATACTTCTCGCTTATAAGGCGTTATATTATATTATTTAAATACCTAACTTATATAAATAGCTATCGTTCTAATATTCTAGTAATACTTAGCCCGTTGCCCCGGGACTTTTACCTCCCTCCTTAAGCTATATATCATTAAGTTTCTATATATTAGCCCCCGGACGCTATTATAAACTATAGCACTAAGGGGCGTAAAGTCCTCCCTCGACTAGTAAGCCCGAAATAACCTACTATATCCTATATACCTTAATATTTTATCCGCGCACCTAGTAGGTCTTATATAGTAGAAGAGGGTCGAGCTTATATCTACTAACCGCTCTATTACTAATAACCGCTATAACTATAGCAGTTTATTAACTTTATCTAGTATTTATAATTAAGCTCTATAGCTATCCTACCCGACTAATACCTATATAAAGAATAGCTACTATATACTATTTATAGAAGACCCACGCTAGTAGCGCAAGATTACTAACTCCGAATACCTATAATATAATAAGAAGATACTAGATATAGACTACTATATATACTACTTATAATATAAAGTGCTTAATCTCGCTATTAATAACCGGGACTTTCCCTTGCTAGTAAATATATATACTACGCTATATAGAGAATATATAAACTATAGCTTATAACTACCTAATATATATATCGCGTATACTTCTTATGCTCTTACCTAAAGCTATTAACTAGACTATAAACTAGTGCTTTAGATTATATCCCTACTAGGCGCTATAATAGTAACTTAGGCGCCTAACTAACTAGGTAGTAGAACGGAGCGGCTTATATACTATAGAGAGGTATTATAGAAAATAGTATTACTAAATAGGTATCCTCTAAAGCCTTAAGAGTAGTTCTATTCTCTCCCTCTTTATCTACTCTATATATAAGCTCCTATCTACTTTAACCTATAATAAGATAATTAAGTTAGATATCTCTAAGCTATGCTATTCTTTCTTAGCTTATAATATCTTAATAATATCTTTAAATCTCTTATTAAGCTCGGAATTACGCCGCAGCCCCTTCGCAAAAAGACTATAATAAATTCACCTAGTTCGCAGGCATAATTCGGGAAATACTATATAGGTATTTTAACCTATACCCTCTACTAGTTAAGGAAAATAATATAAGAACCCTATACGTTCCTATTACTCGCAAGTAAACCCTCTAAATATTACCGCATAAAGTTAGACGCGCGCTATACTAGGGCTAATTATATTAGAGCTAAACGGGCTACTAAGGCTCTCGTAGTAACGCCCTCGCTAAACTTTCTAGTAAGGTATTATAAAAGCTACTATATAAGATAACTCCTTAACCTAAAAGGTTAACCTTCTAGTAAGGTGCTAAAGGTATTATAAACGCTACTATATAAGAGGTAACTCCTTAACTAGAGAGGTCTTTCCTAAGAGGTTCTTATAGCTAGAAGTATAAAAAGCTCTGCTACTACGAGTAGGGCCTTATACCTCTCCCTTATCCTTATCCTTATCCCTTAATTATATTAGCACTAGACCTTATATATAAATACGCTAAGCCTGAGCGAGGTACGCCCTTTAGTATAAATAATATAGAGGGGATCGCTAGAGAGTTTAGCCTCGATATAATTAATAAAACCCGCTCCTTTATTAATTACTCCGCTATATATAGAGAGCGTATTATTAGTATAGCCCTTAAGAGGGCTTACCTTAATACCCCTATAGGGGACTCTATAAGGCGCGATAGTATTAGAGCTAAATAAGTAAACTTAGTAGTAGAAGTTCGGTAGGTCGTTATATACCCTATAGAATAGCCCTTCTTTAAGCAGGTCCTCCGTATTACTAAGGTAGAGGTAGCCTAGGTAGCCTAGGCCTATTAGGGGAACGTTAGTAAGTATAGCTTACGCCGACTGCTTTAATATAGAGAGAGCGTTGCTAATAATAGCATAGCTAGTGGACGAAGCGGTAATAGAGGCGGTATTTAATAGCGGCGCGGGTAGTGCGCGAGAGGAAAAGTTAATAGTTTCGTAGTTTAAATAATCAAAAACCACGTTATTGTCGATATGAAGTTGAAGATCGTGAGGCTGTCTAGTGTGACGGGCACGTATAAGTGCGGCTATGGTTAGGAGAGGTAGTTAGTAATTACGATCACGTGACCGAAGGCTATGTATTGTTAGGAGGCGCGGAGTTAGAAGGTCTGTTGCACTTGAGCAGGTAAAATCACTATGCAGTGGCCAGAGGCCTTAAATCTCTTATTATACCCCCTAATAATAGATTTAAATATTATAAGTACTACTTAGTTAATCTATCCCGACTACTAACTACTTTATTACTATAGCTAACTAAGCGAAGTAACTAGTTAAGCAGGTACTTTCTAAGAAGTTTATATAATATCCCGCTAAGATTTAATATAGTTCTTAGTATAAGTAATATAGGCTTTTAACTTAGTTTAGCCCCTAGTATAGCCTAAATATATAAGTAGCTTTAACCTCCTACTTAAGTATACTAATAACCTATTAGCTATTAGTAATCCCTACTAGTTAGCTAGTAATCTTACCTAAGACCTTTCTATATATTAAAAGTCTTCGCTCTAGAATCCTTTTACTAAGTAATAATAAGCCTCGCTCTTTAGCTTTCTATCCTTATAGACTCTACTAATTATTTTCTTTTTTTTATATCTTTACTATTTTTACTTATTACCCTTTAAGTCCCTATTTACTAGTCTCTATTCTAAAGGCGTTACTTAAAAACCTAGCTAACCCTATTATATTTATAGCTACTAGGCCTCTAAGCTTTTAAGCGCTAATATAGCTTAGACTTAGAGGTATTAACCTAAGAGAACTAATTTCTAAACCCTACCTTATTTAAAAATTATATACTTAGATTAAAGACTTAGATCTAGAACCTTAGTATATAAATTCCTATATTCTAGTATCTTTAAGCTACTATCTACTTATATCTATAGTATAGTTAAGCTACTATCTAGCTATATTAAAGGTATAGCGTAATACTATTTATAGTGCTTTTTATAGTACTATTTATAGGTCTCCCCGCTCCCTACCTATTATTAAATATATATATAGAATTCTATAGTAGGAGTAAGGGCGCTTTATCTATAAGGATCCTCGCTTCGCTATTATATTAGCTTTCTATTAGGTCTATTATATATCTAAAGTATATATATTAAGTTATTAATAAGTAGCTAGTTATTAAACTAGGAACTAGGAATAATATTTATAAAATCTAGTGTTACTAGATAGCTACGTCTACTATTAACCTATATATAGAATAATTTAAGGTACTTAGGTTTATTTTACTATAGCTTATTATATTAATAATAAGTAGAATCCTTTAAGTGTAGGATAAGCTAATATTATTAAGTACTTAGGGTAGTATAATAGTAATTCTTTTCTTCTATTCTTAAGACTAATAAATATCCTTTATACTAATATCTAGAGCGGGCTATTTACTAGCTTAATTAAATAAAAACGAGATATTATACTAATCTTTAGGGTACTAGAACCTAGACTACGCGTATCTATTATTATAAATAAAACGAAAGTTAATAATCTTATCTATTAAGAAAGCTAAAAATAACTAGAGAGTTAGCTATAGAGTACTTAAAAATAACTATTAGAAAGTAAATACTTACTAGAGGGGTAATACTAACCTTTATATAAACTATTCTTACTAGGCTTATCTAATTAAGTTTATAGCCTATACTAGAGCTTAGATACTAAGGGCTCTATATCTATATCTCTATTATCTTTATTAGGATATAAGGAGTTACTAGTTCTTAGGGCTATAGCTCCTTACTAGTTCGTTTTAAGTCTTTTAATTAAGGTTTAGGTAACTTACTCTAGTTACTATACTCTACTAACCTTCTTTATTTTTAATTAGGACTCCTCTTTCTTTCTTTAGTCCCTAGTAGACGCTTCTCCTTTATCTAATTAGATAATATAAGTGCTAATTATCCCTCTATTATCTAATATTTTCCTATTAAAAGAATATAAGAGGTCTATACCCTAGTAATTACTCTAATTTAGTATTAAGTAAGAAGCTTAAGATTATAGGGAGCTTATTACCTAGTTAGCTAAGTATTAGTAGTAGTATAAATAAGTACTAGGCTAGGTTTTCTTTAAGTTAATTTAATTCCATCTCCTTATCTATAAGCGTAATAGATTTTATAGATATACTAACTTAAAAGATAGTATAGAGATAGGTATTCTTCTATTAGACTATTAGCTTATAGGGGGGTATTAGTAGCAAAGTATAGGTTTAAACGACGTTAATTTAAAGATATAATTAGGAAATATTAGTTAAGGGTATACTTTTTAGTTATAAGATAGGATAATATCTAGTAGGCTACTTTTAAGCAATAAGGCGGGGAGGGCCTTAGAGATAAGCCTAGATATTATATAAGTAGCAGGCTATATTTTCCTTAAAGGATATAGCTATAGTTATTATAATATAATTATAAACGTTTTACTAGATAAAATTATCTTAAGGGGTAAGGTTAGGCTATAGGAGAAGGGTTAGGATTAGAGATATAGATAGTAGTATTAGTAAGTATAGAATAAGGGTTAACTATAGATATAATATTAAGTGCCTAATAATATATAATATAGGGAAACGCTAGGAGTTATTATTAATTCTCTCGATCTTATAGAACTTTATATTATATAAGTAGGATTGGGTTATTTAGAGGTAGGGGCGGGATAGAGGTACTAAGCAGGCTTCTATTATATATTATAATATCCTATGCGCTAAATAAGACGTTATAGTTAAATAAGACTGCTAAATAGTATTTTATAGATAGCCCCGCCCGTATAAGAACACGAATATATATATAAGAATACATATTATTAAATTATATAGTATAGGGTATAAAAGTAACTAAAAATTAATATATAACTATCCTAAAAACTCTATATATAGATCTAGGTAGAATTTATACTAAAAACTAGCTAAAGGAGATATTACCTAATTTAGCTAGGTTCCGCACTACTTATATATATATATTATACTCTATTACGCATGCCTAGGGGGTTAATTTAATACGCCCCTTTAGTTTTAATATAATATAATATAACTAGCTAACTTTACTAATTAATACTAAATTACTTAAATCTAGTATATTTAAAGTTATTTAATACTTTATTTTAATTATCCTAAACGCTCCTATATACCTATATATATAAGCGCCTAATATTACCTATAATAATCCCTTATAGTACTTTCTTTTTATTCTTAAGTTTATTTATTACTCTATAGTAGTATATAGTCACTATTACGTAGCGTCTATTACCTATAAATAGCACTAGTAGATTAGAATATAAGAGATAAAGACTTTAATACTAAGATAACTTATACCTATATTTATTACTATTTACTACCTTATTAGTTCTATTTATTACTATTTTACTAAACCTCTTATTACTCTCTTAATATAGCTATAAGTATACTATGGAGATAGTTATATCTATTAATATAACCCTTTATTTTTTCTTTTTTTAAATTCTCTACTCCCTTAAAGCTTTTTACTCCCTCTAGGCTTTCTATAGTAATTATTATATAATAAGAGGCTTAAAGAAGTATATATAATAAGCACGCTAGAGTAAGGACTTAGGCTTAGAGGATTTTACTACTATAAACTAGCTAGCCTTAGCTATAGGGCTACTATTCCTAACTACTCGCCTTACTAAAGCGTAGTATAATAATACTTACTATATTATAGTTTTTAAATATTAGTTCCTAGATAATAAGGTTATTTATACCCTTAGCTAAGCGTTTTTATATAATATAATAGCTTTAAGAAGTATATATTAGGATATTAGCTAAACTTAGTAATACCTAAAGTTCTTATTTAATAATAGCTAGCTTAAGGATACTCTAAATATTAATAAATAGACTATAGATGTATATAACCTTTAGGAGATTATTAATAGTATTACTAGATTATTTATTCGCTACTACGAGTAGCCTATCTTTAATAGCGTATTTAGTGATATTAGTCCTAAGGAAGTCTAGATATATAATAATAGATAGATTATATTTACTAGCGCGTAGCTATAAGCTATAACTCCTCTACTAATATAGCTAATATAAGAACTAGGAGCGCTAGTTAAGCTAGGACCTTATATACTCCTTAGGGTATTATTAAAACCCCTAACTATAAGTTAGTTACCTATAGCGTTATTATATCTTACTAACTCCTTATATTCCCCCTGAGCTAATAATTATTATAATCCTATAGGGAATATTACCTATATAATAACCCCCCCGGGCTTAGGGGTAGCAAGACCTAGTTCTACCCTACTAATCTACTAGCTATAGAGCGACCCTAGTTATAGTTTACTAATATTAAGTTTTTCTTAATAGCTATAAGGGGCTATAACCCTATAGTATAATAATAATAATACTACTAATACCCTCTAAGATATAGTAGACCTTCTAAGGAATATTATTAGCTTAGTAGTAGTATAGGGCTTCTCTACCCCCCTGCTAGCTATACTTATAGTCTTACTACCTTAAGTTATATAAGATTATAATATATTCTAGCTAGATACCCTTACTTTATAATATAGTAAGGAGCCTATTTTCTATAACTATAGAGTTATATATTACTATAAGGTAGACCTCTAGCTTTCCTAGCTTATTATTTTAGTTCAATTTCCCTATTATTATATAGCTATTATCTCCTAGTAGGAAACTCTTCTCTAAGGCTCCGCTCTATCCTAGTAGATATACCTCCTTATTAATATTAAGTAATACTATTACTATGCTTATAGCTTTCCTATATTATATAATACTATCTAATAGAAGTTTATACTTATTATAGCTAAGGCCTAGGCCTAGCTCTAGGAGTATAGATTTACCCTAGATTAGATAAATAGTGATAATAATATTAAGCTCTATACCTAGGAGGTCTTTAAGTATATAAGGGTATAGGGATTAATTACTCCCTACTAGTTACTTATAGTCTTCTACTAATCTCTTAACCTAGAGCTCTAGCGCTTCCTCTATAAGCTTAATATAATAGATATTATAGATATCTATTTCTCCCTTATAGATAAGAAACGCTATATGATCTATTATACTAATACCTTATTCCCTTTAGGTACTATAGCTTACCTTACCTATCCCCTAGGGGACTAGGATAAATCTATATACTAGGGTTACTAATAACTATATTAGGACCTATAATAATAAGACTAGTAGCCTCCGTAGAATAAGGATTATAGAGGTTTCTACCCTAAGCGCTCTTATAACTATAGGGATACTTCCCCTTACTATACCTATAAGCTTATTACTAACTACCCTAGCCTAGGTAAGTATTATAATACTTATAAGCCCTAGAGCTACCTACGTCGTTTTACTTACTTATAAAAAATAGCGTAGTACTATTATAATAATTAGGTATACTAGGTCTTTAAGGATACTAACCCTAAGACCATTATTAACTATGTAGTTAATAATAGCTATAAGCTTATTAATATTTATAAATAACCTAACTTATTAGATAACTTTTAGCTATAGGTAGGATAGATAAGCGCTAATAACTTTAGCCTACTAGCGCCCCCTAACTTAGCTATAGGGATTAATAACTAACCTACTTAGGATAACCTTATCTAGGAGTCTAGGGATATCCTAGACCCTAATAAGGCTTAGAGCCCCCTTTTTATAGGGCTTATAACTAGCGCTACTACTACTACTATTCCTAATAATAGCGCTAATTTTACCCTCGAATTAGGCTAGGTTATTAACGCCTCCCCTAAGCTATATAAGAGCACTTACCTCTACTAGCGAATTTATCTATATCTTTATATATTTATAAAAGTTAATAGACTAATAGAGGAAGTCTATATTAATATAGGTACCTCTATTACCCTTATTAACTAATAATAAATAAACCGTTTTATTAGAAAAGTCTACTTACGCCCTATTAATATATACTATATAGAGGCTATTAATTCCTTATTTAAAGTTACTAAGGAGGCTATCTTCGACTTTTACCTCCTAGGTATACTTAGTAGAACCCCTATCTAGACCTATATTATTATTATTACTAGAGTTATAAACTCCCTAGGTATAAATCTACTCCTTAGTATACCTTTCTATAAGGACTATAGCTTATTTATTAACTTTAATAAAGGAGTAGTAAAGTTCTACTCTATATATAGTATAACTACTAATATAACCTATAAGCACGCGTTACTTACTATTAGAGTAGTTAACCTCGCTTAGGTAATAGTTATCCCTCCCTATAACTTCGTTTTTACTATAGTCTACTATACTAACCCTCTAGTTTCTTCTTCTACTAGTAATTATAACTAACTATAGCGTTTCTACTTATAAATTCTATTCGCTATTAATAGTATTATTACTAATAAGATATTATAGCTAGTTCTATTATAGAACGCCTTACTTATACTACTAATAATCCCTAAGGGGGCGCGGGTAAGCACTATTACCCCCTATAATAGGATAGAGGGTACTAATTTTATAAACTAGGCTAATATAGATACTCTCTTTACTAGCTACTCTAGGGCCCTCTCTATTATAGCTAAGGATATATAATATATAGCTATATCTTATTACCCCTTAGTAATAGAGGAAAGCTTTATAGAGGTTCCCTCTTATAATATCTCTTAACTAGCTAGTATTCCTATTATAATATCTACTACTAGTATTAAGATTTATAATACTAATCCTACTTTTACTATCTACCTAAAAGTAGTTTTTAACTATTATAATATATTTTAGAACTATAGTATTATCCTAATACTAGATAAGAAGGGTATATATATTGATTTTATTAATAAGTAGTAATACTAGGCTAAAGCCTCCTATCCCTCTCCCCTAGGGATTAAAGATACTAAGCTAGCTTATAGTAAATTAGATAGCTTTTATACTAAGGGTAAGATATCCTTTATAATAGGATTAGTCCTAATTATATAGCTACTATTTATTATATAGTATATTATCTAGGAAGTTAGGAAGGGCTACCTTATTAATAACCTTTACCCCCCAAATAGGGTTACCCTCCCTAATATATAACCCCTCCTAGACTAGGATAATATCCTTAACTACCTCTAAGGGAAGGGATAGGTAATAGTACTTAATACTACTAGCTTCTTTTACTAGTTACTTATATATTTAAAGTATTATAATCATATAGCTATTATCTTACCCCGTAGTATTTAAATCTCTAATATTATCCTAATAGGTTTAAAAACTCCCTAGCCTATATATAACGCTTTATAGATAACCTATTCTATAACTACTACGATATTATCCAGGTATATATTAATAATATTATAAATTTTAGCGATATTACTAAAGATTATCTCTAATATATTAAAATAATCCTATAGCTTCTTTAGGCTAGCTACTTTTATATTTCCGCTAAGAAGTTACTTACTAGTTTTATCTCTCTTTAGCTTCTTAGCTATGTTATTAATACTACTAGCGTCTCACGGACTAATAACTATATTAAGGCTTTTAAGTAGCTTACCTTTCTAAGTAACCTCTATAACCTTAAGAGATATCTTAGTATAATAAGTTAGCTTCGCTATAATATACTATAATTTGATATTATTATAGCACCTCTTAACTACTATAAGATAGTGCTCTCTACCTTTCTCTATAGTAAAGATAAGCTATTATAAGGCGTAGCTAAGTAAACTTAGGCCTACTACCTTTCTAAGGTTACTTTTTAACCTATAGAGGAAGAACTCGAGTTATAGAATACCTTATAGAAGAACCTCTACTACTAGGTAGCTAGGTATTATTATAACCTTATAAAAAAGCTCTTTATTAAGCTAGATATATATAAGGGCGGGTTTAGTATAATAGTTTTCTAGCTAGAGGATAAGCTTAATAATAGCGAGATTAACCTTACTACTCTCTAGATAACTAATATATACCCTATTTTATTCCTCTCCTAGGTTACTATACCTACTAAGTACTAATTCTAGGTTACTAAGGTAGAAGTAGGTAGCGTTATATAGGCTATCTAGGAGCTCTATAAGCTTATTTGGTTTAACTACTAGCTTATTAATATTCTTACTAATTACGCTATTATATATAATATCCTTATATATACCTCCCTTTATATACTTAACCTTATAAAGGCGAACTTAAAGCTTATTAATATAGCTAATTACCTTTCTTAATTCCGCTTTTAGGTTATTTATATACTAGGGAAGGTAAATATTATTTCTAATACCCTTTCCTAGCTACTACTCTTTTAATAATCTAGCTAGGCCTCGCCTTTCCCTAAATTTAATAAACTTATAGATATTAATAATAGTATTACTAAGTATATAACTAATTATAGCCTACTTAGCTTCACTAGGTTTACTAGTACTAAAGCTATAGGACCTAATATAGAAACTATTATTTATCTTAACGTAGAATTCTCCGCCTAGATTAGAAAATCCTATACTAATAATAGCTAGTATAGCGCTATCCTCTATAGTATTACTAATAATAACGCTAAGTATTATAGGATAGTTACGCTCTATACTACCCTTAAGGAGGAGCCCTATGCTATAGCTAAAGGTCGCTACCTCTAGTAATTTTAAGTATAACTATTAAGTTCGGAATTACGCCGCAGCCCCTTTGCAAAAAGACTATAATAAATTTACCTAGTTTATAAGCATAATTTAGGAAATACTATATAGGTATTTTAACCTATACTCTTCACTAGTTAAGGAAAATAATATAGGAACCCTATATATTCCTACTACTCGTAAGTAAACCCTTATATAAAGTTAGATACGCGCTATACTAGGGCTAATTATATTAGAGCTAAATAGGCTACTAAGGCTCTCGTGGCCTAGAAACGCCCTCGCTAAACCTTCTAGTAAGGTGCTACGAAAGATACTATATAAGATAACTCCTTAACCTAAAAGGTTAACCTTCTAATAAAGTGCTAAAAGTGCTATAAAAGCTACTATATAAGATAACTCCTTAACTTAAAAGGTTAACCTTTTAGTAAGGTATTAAAAGTAAACGCTACTATATAAGAGGTAACTCTTTAACTAAAGAGGTCTTTCCTAAGAGGTTCTTATAGCTAGAAGCATAAGAAGCTCTGCGAGCAGGGCCTTATACCTCTCCCTCTTCCTTATCGACGGCGGCGCGGGTGGTGCGCGAGAGGATAAGTCGATAGTTTCGTAGTTTAAATAATTAAAAACCACGTTGTTATTAATATAAAGTTAAAGATCGTGAGGCTATTAACGGGCATATATAAGTGCGGCTGTGGTTAGGGAAGGATCACGTGACCGAAGGCTATGTTTTATTAGGAGGCGTGGAGTTAGAAGGTCTGTTGCACTTAAGCAGGTAAAATCACTATGCAGTGGCCAGAGGCCACTATAGATCCTTTATAATAAGCTCTTTTTTTATATTAACTCTAATAATATAGAGAGGATCTATATTCCTTATGCTATTATACCTAATATTCTCTAGTTTATATATAATAATAAGTACTATTGTAGTATTAACTAGATACTTTATAAGTTAATAGGGATATAGTTTTATAAAAAGGTAAAAGCCTACTATATATATATCTATTACTACCCTAGCTACTTGGAGAATAGGGTTAACTAAAGACCCCCTCTAGGTATCTTATAACCTATCCCCGTAGTACCTTATCCCTATTATATAGTAACTATTAACTTTATTATAAACCTACCTCCTATCCCTTTTATAAGTACCTTCTAGGCTATACTAAGCTATAATACCCTTAATTACCTTATAACCTAAATATATAAATTCTCTAAGAAGGAGCTACTAATCCCTAGTAATAAGTAGTATATTATAAGGGACTAAAGACTTATATTTATCTATTTCTAGCTTATATATAACTAGGGTATCCCTATATATATTATTAGTAATTATAACCTAAAGTTTATCTCTAAGGTATAGAAGGCTATTTTCTCTACTCTAAAGGTTAATCTCCTCCTTTCTACTATATACTACCCCTAGACTAATAGATAAAGCAAGTAGACTAACTAGACTATTAAAATTACCCTCTAGTATTATATATAAGTAGACCTAGATACCCCCTAGGTTAAGGTTATTCCCTCCCTCTAGTATAACCTTAATAATACCCTATTAGCCCCTATTAGCTAGTCCCTAAATAAGGTTATACTAGGCTTCTACCCTAGGGCTGTTCTTAATACAGTAACTGATAAGTCTACCCCTATAGAGGCTATTAATATACTTAGGCGTACCTACTAGGAGGAGGTAGCTAGCTTTATTAATACTACTAATAAGATTCGCTATTAATACTATAACTATTACTAAATAGATATTAAATTTAATATTAGTAACCTAGTCTAGGTTCGCTTTAATAAGAGCTATTATCTCCCTAGCTACTTAAAGTATAAGTAGTTAGCTACCTAGGCAGGACCTTTCTATATCCTTACTAAAGTAAACCTAACTACCTACTAGCTTAATCTCCCTATAGTATAGGGGATCTACTTAGTCCTTGATATTATATAGCTCTACTACCTAGCTAAGGGACTAGATCTATTCTATTAGATACTAGTACCCCTACAGCTTATTATTATTAATAGTTATAATAAGTATAAAGTAGATTACCTTATTAACTAATAGATTACTTAGTATAGGTATAATCTAACTATCCGCTACCTTATAAAGTAGAAGGGTTACTCTATAGCTAAGAATACCTAGGAGCTATATAAAAGCTTACTTATTTATACTAGTAATATAGTTAAAACCTTTCAGGAGGGTATAGCTCTCTATACTAATAAAGAGTAGGGATACTAACGCTATACCTAGCTTATTATAAGGCCTCTTTAAATATTATAATTACTTTCTTTAGAGCTATATATAATCTTATTATTAGCTATTACCCTAGGATAGTTCTCTCTTATAAGAGTAGGAGAGTACTATACTAGTCTTTATTAACTATTAAGGTATTACTTTCCTATACCTTCTAATAATAAGATTATTTACTATAATAATACGCTTATAACCCGCGCAGTAGATATATATTACTATATTAGCTTTTTCTTTACTTTTAGCCTATTTTCTAGCTAACTTTTTGTTTTAAGCCTAGCGCTTTCCGCCTGCTTATATATATTTTAACTCTTATTTTTTTAGCTTATCTAACTTACTTATAACCTCTAACCTTTATATTATACTTATAACTTTATATATAACGCTAATTCTTTATCTTTTTAGCCTTTGTAATTCTTCTCCTTCTAACTATTTTTCTTTATTACTCTCTTATTATTTTTCTTATTATTATAATATCTAGCTATTACCCCTCTAATACCCCTACTAATACTAGTAATATTCCCTAGCTTAGTATTATTATTCCCTACTTATAAGGCTATATTCCCCTCTTAGAGGGTAATGCCTTCAATTTTAATAACCTAGTCTTTAGTAGCTAAATAGATATTAATAGCGCTATAAATACTAGCTATTACCCTATAAACCCTCCTACTAGCCCTATAAATATATCTACTAGCCTTATAAATACTCCTACTAGCCCCTCTCTTATTAGCCCTATTAGTTAGAAACCCTAGTAGCTTAATATCCTTAACTCTAAGAGGGAGATTATTCCTAAGGGGGAGAGCGTTCTTAAAGACTCTACTAATAATAAGGATAAGGATAATAATAAGGAGGTTAAGGTTAGTAATAATAATACTATAGCTACTAATACCTAGCTAAACGTTCCTTAATACTATACTAAGGGCTTTATTACTTATTATATTACTAAGCTTATTATCTATTACCTCTTTTACTATTTTCCTAACTCTACCCTCTAGGCTAAGGTTAATACCTACCTTACTAAGCTTTTTAATAGCTACGTTATTATTACTAATATCTCTTCTAACCCTAGGGTTTATTATATCTAGAGTACTTATAAATATATTATAATAATAATATAGAATAGTAATGCTTTTACCTACCTCCTCCCCTCTTATATAGCTATTCTTATTATTTTTATTTCCTACTACCCTAATACCTTTAGTACTAAGATCGCTAGCGCTCTTATTATCCTTAATTATATAGACCTTATATCTCCTATTACTATTATTAGCCTCTAGAGCGTTTATACTATTAATAACGCTACGCATACTACTACTATTAAAGCCTACTATAATACTACTACTATTACTAAGACCGCTACTACTATTAAGAAGTATATTAGTAAGCTAACTACTAGCCTTTATAACTAGCGTATTCCCTATATCGCTACTATTAAAACTAAGGCTAAAGCTCTTAGCGCTACGGGGTAGGGTAATATTACTACCGCCTTATTAATATTAAGAATAGTATAGTTACTAAGTAAATCCTAGGTAATAGGATTCCTTAAGCTACTACGAAATTTAGCTATAATATTAAGTTCGGAATTACGCCGCAGCCCCTTTATAAAAAGACTATAATAGATTCACCTAGTTCGTAAGTATAATTTAGGAAATATTATATAAGTATTTTAACTTATACTCTCTACTAGTTAAGGAAAATAATATAGGAACCCTATATATTCCTACTACTTATAAGTAAACCCTCGCATAAAGTTAGATACGCGCTATACTAGGGCTAATTATATTAGAGCTAAACGGGCTACTAAGGCTCTTATAATAACGCCCTCGCTAAACCTTCTAGTAAGGTACTATAAAAGCTACTATATAAGATAACTCCTTAACCTAAAAGGTTAATCTTCTAGTAAGGTCTTAAAAATACTATAAATACTATTATATAAGAGGTTACTCCTTAACTAAAGAGGTCTTTCCTAAGAGGTTCTTATAGCTAGAAGCATAAGAAGCTCTACGAGTAGGGCCTTATACCTCTCCCTCTTCCTTATCCTTATCCCTTAACTATATTAGTACTAGACCTTATATATAAATATACTAAGCCTAAGCGAGGTATACCTTTTAATATAAATAATATAGAGGGGGTTACTAGAGAGTTTAGCTATAATATAATTAATAAAACCCGCTCTTTTATTAACTACTTCACTATATATAGAGAGTATATTATTAGTATAGCCCTTAAGAGGGCTTAACTTAATACCCCTATAGGGGACTCTATAAGGCGTAATAATATTAGAGCTAAGTAAGTAAACTTAGTAGTAGAAGTTTAATAGGTTATTATATACCCTATAGAGTAGCCCTTCTTTAAGCAGGTCCTCTATATTACTAAGGCAGAGGTAGCCTAGGTAGCCTAGGCCTATTAGGGCTTAAATATTAGTAAGTATAGCTTGCGCTAAAGAGAGAGAGCGTTATTAATAACAGTATAGCGAAGGCGTTAGCTAACCTAATCGAATAAGAGGATAAAAATAGTAACGACTTCTAGTAGACAAAGCGGTAATAGAGGCGGTATTAGCAGCGCGGGTAGTGCGCGAGAGTATAAGTTAATAGTTTTATAGTCTATTGAATAATTAAAAAACTACGTTATTATTAATATAAAGTTAAAGATCGTGAGGCTATCTAGTATAACGGGTATATATATATAAGTGCAGCTATAGTTAGGAAAGGATCACGTGACCGAAGGGTATATATTATTAGGAGGCGCGGAGTTAGAAGGTCTATTACACTTAAGCAGGTAAAATCACTATATAGTAGCTAGAGGCCTTAGCTATAATATAGAGGCCTTTTATACTAAGGTTACTCACCTTTATACTCTTATTAGTAACTATAGCCCTACTCCTATCTCCCTTATTATAAGCTATATTATTACTTAGAAGACTATACCTAATAAGAAGTATAAGTTAGATAATATTAGTAATATTTTTAGATAAGGAACCCGCGATATAGGGAATACTTATAGAGGGATAGAATTATTCGCTACTAGGATAGTAGCTTTTCCTATTTAGGAGTAGATATTACTATATAGTAGTATATAGTTACTATTATATAGTATCTATTACTTATAAATAGTACTAATAGAATAGAATATAAGAGACTAAGTAATACTAAACGCGCTCAGCGCAGTTATCCCGCTTAAGGGCGTCTAACGCGTTTAACGCGTTAAATATACCTAAACGTATTAACCCTTATAAAAGGGCTTATCGCCTTTAAGGAAAAAACCTTTAAAATTCATAGAATTTTCACCTATATTTTTCGCCTACTATATAAACCGTATTATCTCCCTTTATTACTATTATCCTTATCTAGACGTCGAGGAATCTTACTAACGCTCTACGTCGTCGCGCGCTTAGAAATTCAGTTTAACTAACAATAAAAGCCTAAATATTAATACGAATAGCCTAGTTAACGCGTTTAGCGTCCTTAACCGCCTAGTTACCCTTTAGCTTATATAACTAAGGGTACTAGTTATAAGTAAGTAGAAGAGGAAGTATATACTTTATTAGATAAGGGCGACTTCGACTATATCTAGTATATTAAGGCTAGCGAGGATTTAGACTTATATAAAGAAGACTTAGTTATTAGTATTAATAATAAGGATAACTAAGAGTAATAGGAAGACGATCCCGAGTATATTAACCTAGTTACTTAATCTGCTTATTACTATAAATACCCTCTAGGTTATATCCCTAGATATAAGGATAAGTACCCTGTTTTTAATATTAACTCCTTTTAAAATTCGCTCCTTAAGGATCCTAGAATCTACTTATATAAAACCTACCTTTATAACGCTAAGCTATATACTAACTTTAAGGGTATCTTCTTATATTAGACCTTTCTATCCCCTTAGCTAAATATAATACTTATTAGTCCTATTAAGCTATAATAATATATAGTTATATATTTATACTACTATATATACGCTAAGATTATTATCTAGGGCTATTATAATAAACTACTAATCGTAGTCTGCGTTAATACTAGCGCAGACTACTTAGTTATAAGCGAAGCCTACTTATAATAGTTCCGCACCCTCTTAAGAGAACCTAAGGTATTTAAGCTCTAAGGTATAGGAAGCCTTAAGACTATTACTTAGGTAACCTTTATAATTCTTATATAAAGATAATAACCTAATAGCTATATAATAACCGCTAAGCTCTATATAGATATATAGCTTATCCTATATTTAGATACTAGTCTACTTATAGGGTAAGACTTTAATATACCTAATAGGCTTAATATTCTAAACTTAGAATCGTATATCTAAATCATATCTTATAATAATATTTAAATTCCCTCTTAGATCTATTTAAAAGTCCCTTTAAAAGTTTATAATATATATACTATAAGAAATTTAACTATCGCACTATATAATCGCTCCGCTATTTAAATTAAGATACTATTAGCAAAGTAGAGTCCCTTTTATTTAGCCTAAAGCACGAAAGGTATATATATATATATATAGGTAATTCACTACTTATTCCTATTATTAATAACGCTCCTTACCTATTAAAGATTAAACGAGGTACTAAGCTTAGAACCCTAGCGCCCTTTAAGTCTAATAGATACCTTAAACTAAAGACTTATAATTAACTATAAATAGCCTTTTTAATATTATTATATAAGGATCTAACGTATTATACTATTTTTAGCCTTTCTAATTATAAGCTTATAATACTCGCTTAGCTACTAGAACTATTAGTCGACAAATAAGTAGAAATCTCTAACCTAACTAGTAAAGAAGCGCTTACTAACTATAGTATAACTAATAATAATATAACGCTAAATAGCAGAGATATCTATAAGGGGAATATTAACCTAAATAGTAAGATAGGTATAACTAAGCCTAAAAACTTACTAGTAGTTATTACTAAGGAAGGTATATATATTTATAACTAAGACGCTAAAGCTATATAACGCCTTAAAGAGGTTATCTCGCGTTACCCCGCTATCTAGAAGGACTAAGGACTAATTAACCTTCTAGAAGATTAATACCTTAAGGTTAAATTTATTAAAAGATAGTAGAATATAAACGTTAGATAATAACCTTATCTTATTAGTAAAGAAGATAAGAAACTTATTAATAAAACTTTAGACGAGCTCTATACTTAAAACTATATAGAATAGGGTAACTCTAGACCTATACTATTTAGAGCCCCTATATTTACTATATAGCGAATTATAGATAGTAAGTATAAAGGTTATATAGTTATAGACCTACGTGCTCTTAATAAAGCTATAATCCCTAATATATACCCTATACTACTATAATAAGATATTATTAAATACCTTTATAGATTACTATAGATTACTATAGTTAATACTTAATCCTTCTTCTATTAATTTCTTATTAAGAAGGTATATTATAATTAATTTACTATAGTTAGCTACTAGGGATAAGAACGCTTAAAAGTAATACTTATAGGATTCTATAATTCGCCTGCTTACGCTTAACGCGTAATAAATAGACTCCTATAACTATATAAGGAATATACCTACGTATTTATTAATAATATTGTTATTACTTTAAAAGACCTTAATACCTATTTTAAGTACCTCGATATAATTCTTAAACTCTTTATAGATATTAGACTCTCGCTTTTAGTAAAGAAGTTATTTATTAGATATCCTTCTATTAAGCTACTCGGCTTTACTATTAACGCCTTTAGACTATTAAATACTTAAAACTATATTAATACTATTAAGAAAATTAAGTACCCCTATAACCTCTACTAGCTTAAATACTAAATAGGCGTAACTAGTTTTCTATAATATATAATACTACGCTATAGTTATTATATTTAACCGCTCTAATAATATAAAACTACGTTACTTACCTAAGCCTAAGCTTAAGGGAAGGATAAAGGCGCTATAAGAAAGCTCTTTTATTAAAAGATAAGTTTTAAACCTATACTAGAAGAAGTAGCTAGCTTTAATAATATTAAGGACGCCTTAATAATAGATAACGCCTTATTCTATTATAACCCCGATAAGTAGTTATTTATATAGCTTAACTTATTAAAGGAATATAGATACTCCGCGCTAATCTTCTAGCTAGCTAACTACGTTAAATAGAAACCTTATAACCCTATTAAGTATACTGATATATATCTAATTACTTATAGTAGTAAGGCCCTTAACTAAGCTAAATAGAAGTATTAGCCTACTAAACTTAAAGTTACTTACTTAGTATAAGTAATAAAGAAGTATTAGCTAATACTACGTTTATCTAAATAAGACCCTATAATAATACTTACTAACTATTTAGTAATATATAATATCGTTAAATAAACGTCGCTATAATTAGAGGATAAGACGAGGTCTAACTTATAACTTATATTATTATTAGAATATCTTAGCTAGTTCTCCCTAGTATATTATTATATCCCTAGAACGTTAAATATTATAATAGACGCGTTATTATACTTACTTATAATAAAAATCCCTATTAAAGATATTAGGGAACTCGATAAGATATAGGACGATATACTAATAGGCGTTAACTTTATAATAGAAGTATCTCTTAATAACGACTTTAAGGCTAAGCTTATCTAATCGTATACTAACTCTAAGTCCTAGAGCAGAGTATATAAGATACTCTATAAAAAGGTAGATAATATAGACCTTAACTTTATTATATATAATAGTTTTCTTTACTATATTAACCCTTATACTAATAAACAAAGGCTCTATATCCTAAAAGAGTTAGTAACGCCTCTTATTAAAAAAGCTTATAATAACTTCTATCACTTTAGTAAGGAACGCACGTAGAGAGCTATTAATAAATACTTTTATATACCACGTCTTAAATAATAAGTTAATAATTATATAGCTAACTACCTATAATATGGAACTATAAATATAGAACATTAACTACTACTTAGCGCGATATAGCTAATATTAATACTAGCTATTCCCTTCTATATAATTACTATAGACTTTATTATTAGACTTCCCGAAATACCTTCATAGTATTTATTTAGGCTACGAAGTAGAGAACTTCCTACTTCTTAATACGGTACTTACTATAACTAATAAGTTCTCTAAAGTAACTCTTCTTATCCTAGGTTACTTAATATATACTACTAAGATCTAGGGATACCTCCTTCTTTATAACCTCTAGTATAGTAACTAGGGAATACTAA
>JAVHLU010000738.1:0-47773 GCA_036785755.1 Colletotrichum ledebouriae | reverse complement strand
ATATAGGGGGTATAAAGGCTATATCTATTAAAAGAATACCCTAAATAGGTAACCTTAAGGTAGAGTATAGGTTTAAGGTATTTATTATAGTTTTAAGGAGGTTAAATAGGTATAAGGTTATTAAAAAGTTTTAAGCTAGGCTTATAACCTATAAGAATAGGTATATAGGTAGTAAAAGGGGTAGTAAAATAGCCTGAATAATAGATATTAATAGGCTGAGTAATATAGTAATAAAAGCTAATAAATTTAAGCATGAGGAGGTATTTTTCCTGGAATTAATTGATAGTATTAATGATGTTATTATTAATGATATTATTGATATTGTTGTTGTTGTTTTTTCTAAGTTACAAATCCTGCCCTCACGAAGTGAGGGGCAAGATATTCTGAAACGTAACTGTAAAGCAGTAGCTTATTAAGCAGAAATCGCGCTCGGATCACTATGTAGTCCGTGCGTAACTTCTATATATTTATAGCTATAAAGCTAGGGATTATAAATATATAGATATATATAAGGTTATTGCTATTATTAGAATTTATATAGATTTTTAAGGTATTTATTCCATGAAGGAAATACTTTTATAGTTATTATTTTATGTTTTATAGTTATTAAAGTATTACTAAAGAGATATTATATAGGTATATAACTATATATACTATAGTTATTTATTAAGGTTTTTATAAACCTTATAGGATTATTATAGAACTTTTAAGATATACCTTCGGTATTCTTATAGGTATACTATTTATTATATAGCTAGTTAATTTTAATAATATCCTTAGATATTAGATATACTATATATTTAAACTCCGTTTTAATATTATTAATTAACTTAAGATACTCATTTTTAAGGTATCTTTATTATTATATAAACTTAACTATTATAAAATAGAACTATTTCTAATTCTTAATTAAGGTAGTATTATTAGGAGGGTAGTTATTAAACTAGTAGTTCTTTTAATACTTAGAGTAATAAATTATAATAAGGGTATTAATAAGATATAGGTATTAAGGTATCTTAGTAGCTTAGTTTAGATTAATTAGAGATAGCTATAGCTTTATTACTATACTTAGATAAAGTACTTTAAGGATTTATTTTATAACCTTAGATTACTTATAGAGGTTTATAGTATCCTATAGCTTATTCTAAGTCTTCTAGTTCAAGGTTTTAATTAAAATCGTTAAGGTAGTTAGTAACTACTACTCAGTTTTTAGTCATTATTTAGCGTGGAAAAGGCCCCGTTTTTTTGCGGATATAAAGGTTACTAAGTGCTCCATGGGGCCCCTCCTCTTCTTCATCAATTGGCAGCGTGGACGTCTGTACGACCTGTCAACCGAAGCCACGCCCGCGCATGAAGCAGCATGGACACCATCCACGTCCTTTGACAGTTTTCGACGGCGGGAATTCCTCCACTGCCGGCACTTTGACATCTCTGTAAGCTTGGGCTACCATCGGACACCCCCCTTTTCTAGAGACACTGGAGAATGCGACCTCTGATGTTCTCGACATCAACCCTGATGATGCGCGCACTGCAACCTCGCCACGGGGGCTCGTGATGGCAGGCCAGCAGAGTCACCCGCGCAGTTGAGCATTTCTCCTCCGGTAACCCTCGCGCCTGGCAGTAGTCAGTGACCCGTCTCCGTTCTCTGCGTTACTGAGGCTACTGCAATGCTACCCCCTTTCGCCCCAGACCACGGTCGGCCCTTCCCCAGAGCCAAGCGCCGTCACATGGTCGCAAAGAAGCAAGACACCTTTCATCTCCAGATTACCCTATGGGAGACGCGTTTAGAAAGAGCAACTGCTCCGACGTCACCTCACGTTGAGAGAAGTCGGGGAGGGCATTATTGACTTCAGCAGTCGGAAGATCCGCCGACTAGGGAGAACAGTTGATCGATTTATGAGACGTCTTGACTTCAAAGTTCCCTCCAGCACGACCACCCGGACGGACGGGATATCCCCTCCAATCAGCCGAATAACCCGTCACTGTCTGCCGGCCCATATTGCAGAGAGTCATGTCCGCTGTCAAACGCCGGGAGAGGCCCGGGACAACGTGCATGCATACGAACTCGAAGACGAAGGCCCCATCGACCGCAGGCCTGACTGACATCAGCTGCTGGCCTTCGAGATTGCTAACGACGCGACGAGCGAACTCGTGCTAACTGTAGGTCCTGTGGTCTTACATGAACAAGCTTCCCCTCCAGATGCAAAAAACCCCTGACACTTTGACAGCGCATGCGCATGCGCAGTCATCCTTCGCTGCAACGCACCCCTTCTTTCTGGCAGACTTGGCATTCGACTTCGAGCCGTCTGAGCTTGATGATGATGATGATGATGGTGTATGCAGCTTCGGCTGTTTTCCCACTACGTTGGTGCGGTTTGCAGAAACATCCCGCAATGCGTATGCGTAATACGCAGTAGTCAAATCGCATCCCAAACAAACAGAGCTTCACAATTCCCCGTCGTCGCCATGCTGTGCTGCCGTTTCGAAACGTTCCGGCTTCACATTGAATTCACTCTTTGCCCAAATCATCCCTGCTTTCTTTGCCCTGGACCAAACGCCCTCATTCTGCCTCTTGTCTGAGAGAGTACAGCTACACTTGAAAACAGAGTCTAAATACATGGACGAACTCGGATGGCCCCTTTGCCGCCACACGGCAGTCCGCCCCCCTCCCCTATTGCTGTACTCTATCTGTGCATCGATGATGGTATTCCTAGCCTGACTACGGTGCCTGATGCCCAGAGAAACCACTCCACCCCGCCCAGAGAAATAATACCGACTACCTTATTTACTCGTCCGCGACCACCCCCTGTTAGACTTTTACCTGCATGTCACTAAAGCAGCCCCGGGAACCATCCATGTGCGCGAGACGATTCTGGTTCCCTTTGGTGGTCTTTCGGCGGAGATTAACATTCATGCGTGGAAGCTAAAGACGACGAACCGAGAAAACCACTGCAACTGGGCGTCTAAATAATCACCAAAACGGATGAGAATATTTTGGCTCAAGGGATAGCCTAGATGATCCATCTGCACACCTACTCTTTTCAGGCCGTCCAGACCCGTTCGTTGTTCGCAAGTCAGGTGGCAACCATGTTGCTCGCTCACATGGCCCTCGAACGACTCCTTGCGAAGACGCTTGTGGGTGGTGGCGGTGGGTGAAATCGCGGAGTCGTGAGACCTGGGGGAGACCTGGGGAAGACCAGTGTAGTCCGCCCCAATCTACGCAATGCCGCCATGTCTCCCCCCCCCCCCCCCCCCCCAGCCCAGTCCCCGTGGCTCTGCTCTCCCGTTCTCCTCACTTTTACCTCGTAGATCGTCTGCGACGGTGCCAGTGGTAGTGCAGATCAATCAAATCCCCATGGGACATCAAGACTGGAATTTCCCACCAGTGCCAGGTAACTTGTTCCCAGAAGCGCCCTCGACCTCGCGTCGGCTTCTCTACGGCGTAACCTCGCGAAGAAACATTTCTTGAGGCTAGAACCATCCGAAGCCCACAGTGTCATGAGACCGAAGCAACAACGTGCGCAACGCGCTGTCGCGGACGATGGATGCCATCGCGAAAGTGTGCTCGTCAGGTCGGCATGGATCCTCCTCTGCAACAACAGCCGGGCCGACCGAGCAGCGTTGCATCCGGCACCACTTAGTCGCGCAGAAGTAATCTACTTGCGGTTCTGGTACCTTAATTGAGTCAAACCTGTTCGCTGGGTAATTAGCTGTGCGTTCCTGACACATCGTGGGTTTTTTTTTTTTTTTTTTTTTTCCCCCTCGATTCTGGGGGAGGCGGGGCGGACGAGCGAGACGGGAGGGTGGTTTTGTGATACCTTCATTTTCTTGCAAAGATTTTCAGCTTGGCCTTGTTTGGACCCCATGTCTTGAAGCGGGCAACCCGGATCCGATGCCTCGGGACAACATATAGCAATGCAGCTGAGACTGGAGCTGAGGATTTCAGCTTTCACGTGTTGTCTTTGGTCTTTCGTGATGTGTTTGCGTGGATGAGGTGCTGACTCGGAGGCTGGATGATATTGGCTTGAAAGGCCTCGATGACGTTTTGAAAATTTCTATGGAGAAATCTAGAGTTTTGATGAGTTCCCATGTTGATTGAGGACGATGCAGAAGAACCTAAACACAGGCTTAATGATGTAACGGTCATAATGGTGCTTCAGCAAGATCGAGGCAACTACAGAATCTCGACTCAACCCCTGGATATCGATTGATCTGGAAGGCCCAGACAGCCCGCCCTCCCGTGCCCAAGGTCCGAAATGGTCTGAATTCCCTGCAGGGCAGAATCGCCCGCTATGTATTATTCTGCCATAACGTGAAGCACTTCGACATCGTGAAGATGCGTACTTGGTGCGGAGGTACGCCAAAGCCAACACCGACTTCGTGGGAAAGATTCTCGGGACGGCGAGGCGGTGTCAACTTCCGCACCGCGTTCTTTTAAGACGAGGGAGGGCGCAGAAGCAGCGTGTGTCAACGTTGAGCTGATGATTAGGACTAATTGGACCTCGTGCCCCGGCAGCAGCCGCGGTGAGCGGTACCGCATGCTCCCGGCATCACAGAACTCACAATGTCCGGACATATTCGGTAGTCACAGCTTGCTACTGTTGAGATGGAGGCGGGGCCTTGGGACGGGTCACGCCAGTGATTGCGCTCGGTCTTGCATTGATATTGAACCTGTACAAGCTGCTGATCTCATCGAGTCTCGAAATATCTCAGCCCATCACGAGAAAACGAAAACCACCACTCGAGTCGACGGAGTCCGACAAATCCGTCTGCTATGAAGTGGTCAATTTTTTTTCTGCTTGTCTACGATGGGGATGCAGACATCACGCCGCCCGGAGCCGCTTGCTCACCCTCCCATCCCATCCCATCGTAATTCAATGTAACAAGACCAAACCGGACTCCAACGACCGGACCTTCTTCTCATCACGCAACATGCAACATGCAAAACCGCATTCTCCGTTTCCCCTAACGAACAGACGAAGACGCGTACTCACTTGACATCCCCGTCCAGCCGTCAACCTGCTAAACCATTCAAGATTGACAGATCGGAAACCACAACTCAAACAACACTTCACGAATCCCCATCCGTTCCTAGACCCCTCCCGGCAAACACCATCGCATCAATCCCGCCTTCATCTCGACTTCACCGCACGGACTCGTCGTTCGTGACTGGACGGACCTCTCAAACCGAGACGGGAAAAAGAAAAAACAAGTAATAAAAAGGCAAACACGCTCTCGAAACAATATGCCACGCGGTTTTAGGTGGTCCAAACGCAGGCAAAGCCGGTCGAAACGAAACACTGTCCATCCCAACTCACTGCGTTCTGAAACCCGATAACCCTGATATGTTGCGTTTGGTACAAAACGAAATTAAAAAAAAAATTCGCTATGCTGTTGAGCTTCTCAAGTCCGGCCCCGCCGATCACCACTCCGGCGTGGGACTCCCATTGTCCGGCCCGAACATTTTTGCCACCAGATGCTCAAGTGGCTCCACATGACAGCAATAGCATTAGGAATAAGAGATCCATCTCAGCGTATGCCTGTGTTGATCACTGTGGACGACTTCATGGCAATATGTTAGGGTCTCGAGAAGGAATAGCAAAACAAAATCTATAATGCTTCTATCCAGTAGCCGTCTTATGCAACGAAGCCCGGGATGCCATGCTACTCCAGTCTGACACGACAGTACCAAAAGCAGGGGAAGGAAAAAGAAAATCCTAGAAGCCGCTGATATGCGCTGACAGGGGCGAAATTAAAAAAAGTTACCGCCAAACTAATGCAAATGGAAGAATGCCCATCTTCCCCCGGTACGCCCTGCGAAGGTCTGTTGTCTCCAGATGCCTTCTTTCTTTTTGTGTATGGTGTCTACAACTCCTGAAAGTCCTCGAGTCGTAATGGAATGGGTAGTCGTCGTAAGGGCGGTCCAGCCGTGCCGCTCTCGGTGATTAGTGCATTAAGAGGGTTTCGTTGCCGAGTATTTGTTGTTTCGTGAGAAAAGTCTAGATGTAACCGGCCTCAATCATACAGGGGCCGCCGCTCTCAAGGTTTTCGATGCCCGGGACGCCGGTGCCAAAGTCCATGATCAGAATCTTGGGGTCCTGACCGGTGCTGACGATGCGTCGGTAGTCGCTCTTCGCGCTGAGCACCCAGCTGGCGTGCCATCGCGGGAAGTCGAGCAGCTGTCGACCAGTCTCCATGTCGAAAACCTTGATGTCCGTGTCGTAGCTGCCGCTGACGAGCCGACCGCTGACCGAATCAATGTGCAAGCTCCGCACAAGATTGTCGTGAGCCTTCATCTCACGCAGGCACTCGCCCGTGTTTGCGTCCCAGATCCGGATGACTTTATCATTGCCGGCCGACGCGACGTAGCGACCGTCTTCGGAAAACTGAGAGCACGCCAGGCCCTTGGTGTGGCCCTGGAACTCGCGGATGTTCTTACCCGTGTCGATGTTCCAAAGCTTCACGCGGAAATCCCCCGAGCACGATACGATGGTGTTGCCACGCATCTGAACCGCGTTGACAGGACCCGAATGACCGCGAAGCTGACGGAGAAGTTGACCAGTGGCGCGGTCCCAAACGCAAATGCTGATGTCCTTGCTGCAAGTGATGATGTGCTTCTCGTCAAAGGCTAGATCCAGCACGGCGGCGGTGTGGTGGCATAGGCGACGAATTGGCCGGTAACCCGAGCGGACGTTGTACACAATGCAGGTTGAATCGGAGGAGCCTGTCACCAACATGCGCTCGTCATATTGCAAGCAGAGAATCGATGCTTTATGGTGAGTCGGGAACGAGACCAGAGCAGGTGTAGACGGGTTTGTGCGCAGGTTGTCGGGGAGAGTTGCGTAGTGAACAGGAAGGCCGTCCTCATCAATCAGCAGTGAAATGTCGTTCACGACTTCTGGCGGTCCAATGACGAGGCGACACTCGAAAGTCCGCATGTCCCAGATACGGATGGTCTTGTCGCGGGAGCCGGTGATGATTTTCGATCTGACGCTATGTTAGTCGACCGTGCTGAGAGTAGACACGAAACCGCGGACTTACTCATCAAACTGCAAGCAGTATATACTGTCCAGATGCCCGTTGAGGTATACTGGTCTCGCCTTGCCCTCCTTCCATCGCATGTCAAGCTCCTCCTTGACTTTGTAAATCTGCTTCCAGTCGACCCTAGGCGCGATGGCGGGAACGCCGTGACCGGTTCCCGGCTGGACTGGGCGACTGGTGGCATAGGTACCCGTCTTCTCCCGCAGGAACGACTCGCGCCAAACGTGCTGATTCTGGACCATCCGTTGCCAGTATTGGGAAACCCTGCTCGCAGTACTCAGAGCCGCGGCATCAAGGTGTGCAAGAATCTGGATGGCGAGCTCAACGGGGAGCTGGGAGATGAAGTCGATTCTACTGATGGTCGCGTCCTCCATATCGGTTTCGAGCCCAGGAGTCGTGACCGTGATGCCGATACCGCTTTCGCGATCGGTGAAATCGTCCTGAGAGGCACGAAGCCACTTGTTCTGCAGTGCCTGGTTCTGCGCCGCAGCAGCAGCCTTTGCGGCAGTGCCTGTGTGGAACGGGATAACAGGAGGCTCGCCGCCGAGCCCAGGCAGCGGCATGCAGGGAAAGCACTGGTTGGAGGACGACGCGTCGCTACTGGCATCCTGGCCGTGGGAGGACTTTGGGTGACGGAAGCTCGTGGCTTGACGGAGGCGGTGCCATGGGGAGTGCGTGTGAGGCGTTGTTGGGCGGTGTGCGTAGTGGTGACTGGGCTCCTCGATGTGATGTGCGCCGCCGATGGAGTGCCTCTTGTGGTGAACGATGCCCTTAAGCGACACCGAGGCCCGACGGATCATACCCTTAAAGCTGCCGTTGTGGTTGCCGTGTCCTGTTGCATGTGTTCCCTGGCTCTGGGCCTTGTCGTCGCTGGGGCCGGCATGGCTTCGCGATCGCTCTAGGGAAAGGTCCTCCATATGGCTCGAAAGATCGGCGTCGGGCTGGAACATGAATGACTTGCGTCGCCAAGGGAGGGAGAGGCTCATGCTACGGAGGCGGTGCTGCTGGAAGGAAGGTCTGGTCTGCTGCTGTCCTTCGACGTCGTCCTCTAGTATGGCGGGAGTTGATGAGGGTTCGTCGTAGATGGCCTCCTGAGTGGGAGCCCACTCGGTAACATTGAAGATGCGTCTCGACATATTGTCGAGTCAAACGTCGTCGAAAGGAGTGATCAACGATAAAATTGTAATCGAAGCCGGGCCAAGGGAAGGACGTCGAAGCGAGGTCGAGATTGATCCAGCCGCGATCTTGCTCTCGGGGGACAAGGAGGCTATCGATGAAGAGGACGACGAGGACGAGGAAAATGAAGGTGGACACAAGACCGTGGGGCAAGGCGGAACGGTAGCACGAGGACCTGGGATCGCCACATGGTCAGTGGGAGGCTTGAATCATCTGTAGGTTGGCTTTTTGCGTCTGGAGCAAGGGAAAGCCTCTTTTCTCCTTACCTGGTCCTTCTAAGTGCCCTTGTTTGGACTCCCTATTTTGCTAATTTTCCCCTTCCCAGACCTGCTGCAGGGTGATGGCAGGGTGGCGGCCGGTAGCTGGCTGCAAAATGTGGGAGCCAGTAGGAAGCAACAAGGAGTTTCGGATAGATTGGCAGCAGTCTGCAGATTCGGGGGGGACCCTTCTCGGGGGAGGGAGAGAAGAACGGGGGATGGGAGACAAGGTGCAGTAGCAGCGCAGGCGGAGGGGTGGGAATCACGGAAGTAGGCCGTTCCTGACTGCTTCTGGCGGTTCTGGGGTGTTTGGGGGTCGCCCTTTTCTGGTTTAGAGGGTGTTCGTCGACCCCTGGCTGATGCTCTACCGCGGTCAGGACTAAGAAAATTTCAGGGTCCGGTTCTGCGAACAGGGAGGGATCGGCTTTTGTCTTTTGCTGGGCGGCCGGATCGGGGCTGAAGCCGGTACGGTAGTATACATTCAGCAAAATGGCGGTGGGCAGCGGAAACCTGAAGAAATTGGCGCGGTGCTGCCGTTGTCTGGTCTGGTGAGAGTGTACTTGACGGCGTGCCGCGTGCCCGAATCAACAAAGGGAGGAGAGAGAGACGGCGACAGGGCGTCGTGTTCGCGTCAGGCGAAGGATGGAGGAGACGCGATAACAACGGGGGCAGAGCAAGAGAGGGATGCCCATGCGAGCCCCGTGTTTGTTGATCTGGTCTGGGCAGAATTCCAGGTTCCGTAATGTTGTAAATCTTGCCCCGGGTATCCGTGCCTTGGTCGTGATCGTGGTACCTTGGAAGTTGGGTTGTGAGTACAGCCTAGACCTAAGCTTCGTTCTCGGGAAGAATTCCTCTCTTCAGATGATGCAGGCAGGGAGGAACATGTCGGGATGAAAAGAAGGCCTAGAAGAAGGAGGATATAAAATGAGAGAAAAGGATAAGATCGATGATGGCGATGAAGAACCGAATTACCCGACAAGGTGGAAGTGTAAGCGCAAGTACCTGAGCAAGCATGGCCGGAAGTCAGGGAGGGCAAGCACCTCAACAACCAGAGGCAGCAATGGGCGCCTTGTTGGACGGACGTGCACCGCTCTTGCTGTTATTCTGTTGCAGAGTGAGGGGGGTAGCCCGGGAACTGGACGGCATTTGCAAGTAATTGCTGGAGATGAATCCAAATTGGGAAGATAAGGAATGGCTTATATCCTGACGTCTGCAAGGTCGTCGTCCATGTCCGGTCAGCAATTAGAAACAAGAAGGATGGATGACAGACGGCACACCTCAACTCATGGACCTAGCTGACAGGAACCTCAGACCGAGGCGGCCGTGGTGAAATAAGGTACCTTCTGGTGCCTTTTGGCACCCCGCAATGTTCAGCCACAGGGGGTAATTAAGTAAGTTACCTTACTACCTAGTGCAGGTTGGCTTTTCGCTTGGGCTCTGCGACAGGTGCTGACAGCAGTCCGAGAAGAGGTTTGAGGGCGAGGCCTCGCAGGGTCGAGAGACGACTGAATTAGCTCCTTCCCATGTTGAAAGTAAGTGAGAGAAAAAAAAAAAAAAAAAGAGTTGAAACTCGCAAATCACACGTCGTGTAACTGTTGCTACTACTTGCAGAAAGAACGTCGCATTCAGGTTGTTTGTTTACTTTCTTCTCATCTCATTGACCAAATCACACCTTCCCCTACCTAAGTAGGATAGAGAAGTAGTAGCGCAGCGCTCAGTACCTAAGTGTAGGTACCTAAGGTATGCTTTAGATGCCACCCAATCATGGAGAGCCGGACTCTACATAAGACGGTACGGTACGTTCTTCTCCTGCGCCTGTGCCTGTGCCCGTGCCTGTGCTTGTGCTTGCCCGGAACACGAAATGCGATGCAAAACACGCGATGCAAAACACCGTGACTGTAAGGCAGTGGAGAGGAGAGCATGCAGTTCTTCATTCTTGTTTCTTGTCCTGTACGGGATAAAAGACATTCTCTTCCGTCGCCGTCTTGGCCCAGGAGCAAGCAGAAACTCGACAATGCAGGGACATCTGGGGACCTCGGAGACGTTTCCCTGCAATAAGTCAATGCACCCTGAAAATAAATCCCTTAGCCCCAATTAGATCCCAGTGGCAACCACCAAAAGCAAGCAATCGCCATTTGGTAACGGGATGGAGATGCAATGCGCGCAAAACCCAATCTCTCCAATTACATGCCAGATGTATCGTTTTGATCGAACCATACTTGTCGAGAGCTTGCTTTTTTTCCGATCAGTCAGATAAGCTGTTCACTACGAACGAGACTGCAGCGGACCCCTGAAATGAAACTCGCCCTCTCGACTCAGCTACAGCTAGGTGCATCCTGGGGGCATATCGTCAAACAGATCATCGCCTTGGACCATTCCAACGACCCGTTGTTGGGCCACTAGGAAATCAAAGATATCAACGCTTTTCGCCTTACGTCAGATGCCGTGCCAGAATGCCCGTTCCTGGTGTTGCAGCAGGAGATTACCTACCGCACCTCCTCCGTCTGATGGAGTACGGCATCCGCCCTTTTCGCTGTCGCCTCGGTCTCGCCGCGTGTCTGTCAGCCGCACCTGGGAACCACCTATAACGGGCAATTAAAGTCTCTCGTGAGCGATAGCTTGGACGTAAGCACGAAATTCTCATTTGTGTCTCTGTCCAGTGCAGAAGTCAGCCTATCACGATATGACTCAAGCCTCGTCTTTCCGATATCCCATCCCTGCTGCGAAACCAAAAAATGTAGATACTCGCGAACAGGCCCTTCGTCAACCCCCACGCGTCCTTGCCACATTGGCCAGGGATGCTTTCGCGAGTGGTTTCGCGAGTGGCATTCTCTTGTCGCTTCCCCGGACTCATCCATGCGCCGGCCGGCGCCTTTATTTGAAACGTCGATTTGCTTGCGGCCCGGGGAATCCAATCTTGTACGTCTGGAAAATCATCGGGCCGCAGCGGTTTACAGCCTGACTGATCGGTCCCAGATTGACAAGCTGCCGAGAGAGGTTTGCAGAAAATGAATACGCAAAAAAGACATTTCAGAATTGCCGGCTGCAGAATCATGAAATTCCGTTACAGTTCAGTGCCCACATCAGTGACCTACCTTAAAGGTACACCTACCCGCACAGACCCCATAAGATGCCTCCCTTCTTCGGCTCCGGCAGGCACAGGCCCGGGCCCTCGGGTCCCGTCCATCCGGAGCTTCGGTTTTTCCACTTTCCCTACTACCCATGTGCTGGAGGTCCATCAGGGTTCCGTCACGCGAGAAATCCCCATTATGAGGCCAAACCGCAACTTGATTCTCCTCAACTTCCGTACTCTCTTGATCTTCTTCCTCGGCTGAGCGACTGCTGTCTTCGACGACTCGACGCATCACCGGAATATTGACAATGCCTCCCAAAACTGTCCAATACACCACCAAGGCGCGGGTGGTCCCCTGGGCTTACCGCATCTTCTTCCTCGCCATCGAGCCCATCTCTGCGCTCGTCGGTGCCTATTTCGCTCATTTCCAACAGGACAAGTATCTGTCCCTCACCCACGCCGTCTCCAAGCCCGACGTGATACCCCAGGGCACCGGAATCGTCCTGTCACAGCTCGCAAATCTCTACCTGCTCTTCGCCCTCAACGAGGCCTTTGTGCTCCGCGCGACCAATGACATCCGAGTTTGGAAGACGGTCCTTTTCGTCCTCCTCATCGCCGACATTGGCCATTTGTACACCGTCCGAAGCCTGGGCCCGGAGGTCTACTACAACTTTACTAAGTGGAACGCCATCGACTGGGGCAATGTCCCATTCGTATACCTCGGCGCCTCCATGCGAACCGCTTTCATACTCAAAGTTGGACTGGGCGCGCAGCGTGTCGTGGCCAACAAGCAACAGTAAAAGGGATGGAGCCGACAAAAGCATATCTACTGCTACTACCGGGATTACGGTCTCGCTACGGCGGAATACCGCCCGAACATTGCACCGAGCCCGAACCCGCTGCTATTTGGTTAGCAAGGCGCCGCTATCGAGCACGAAAAACAGTCGAGAACGTTCGGGGATAGAAGTCACACAGACGGTCCGCATGTAGGCGTTCCGAGGCTATGGGCAAGGTCGCTCAAAATGTGGAAGCTTGCGCAAGCCCGAGTGAATACCGACAGGTTGGCGTCGCAGGATCCATTTAACCGGCGTAAATTGAGCGACTATCCAAGGCACAGGTCTGAGTTGCACGTCAACCACTATGGTTGGCTGGGGTCATTTGCATGACACACTCCCGCTCGGAGACATTTGCCGAGATACAGCGAAGGGGCCCCATCATAGGTCCTTTGGTCAGGGCCAAGCCGACATTACCTGCGATCGTGGACTTTTTTTTATCGAAACTGTCGACGACCTGACAATGCAGAGAAGCGGCGTTCTGTTTGGTGGGAAATTCGGCATCCAGTCTCGGAAAATCTCCCGGACAAATTCTCTCCCCAAACCCCCCGGAGGAGCCACACTGAGTCGGGTGGATTGTGCGGTGCAATTGGCGGGTTATGGTGGGGTGTTGGAGGTGATAGAGGGACAAAGATGAGGGAGGCCGGAGGAGCGGGAAATTATTGCCAGTGGTGGCTCAAGAGATGGAAATCTACCCCATTGTTTGTCGCTATTTGACGAAATCCAGAAGAGCGACAATTTTTGCGGCACATTGACGGACCTACGGACGAAGCGAATGGACTATCGTGACGGTCGAACGAGAGATGCATATGTTCCAACGGGGATTTTTTGCGACCTCGACAAGCGGCCTAGCCTTGCCTGGGCCGGGGTCCCGCCCCCGTCCCCCTCCTCCGTCCATCCATCTCGCATGGGATGACATTGAGGCGCGACGTTAGCCCCTCACGCACCGCGAATTAGGTTGGAAGGTGGGGGTTTCTTTGGGGGGACCAGCTCTGCGATGGCCAAAGTATTTCATCTGCCTTCGGTGCCCTCTGGCCCGTCTGGAGCCGTCTCTGATCGTACTCTTTCTTTTCTTCTTCTCGTCTTGACGCTCTGCTTCTCTACATAGCTCATAGTTTAAAGTCCTGCAGAACGAGCCAATCCATACTTCGTACCCTTCTATTCCCCGACTATACCAGACAACATGGCCAACATCCCGGAGAAGTTCACCGGCTTCCAGGTCAACAGCGCCGAGACCTGGCAAGACTTCAAAAAGCAGGTGTTCGACCCCAAGCCCTTCGGCGACTACGATGTCGACATCAAGATCGAGTGCTGCGGCGTCTGCGCCAGTGACGTTCACACCATCAAGGGTGACTGGGGTGCTCAGCCCTACCCTCTGGCCGTTGGTCACGGTAAGCTTTCGCCGATGTAGCCCTCCTTCTACTTCAAACACTAACTAGCTCAGAAATCGTCGGTAAGGCTCTGAGAGTCGGCCCCAAGGTCACAAAGATCAAGGCCGGCGAGCGCGTCGGCGTCGGCGCCCAGTCCTACGCCTGCCTCAACTGCCGCCAGTGCAAGAACGACAACGAGACATACTGCAAGGAGCAGCTCGACACCTACGGCTCGACTTTCCCCGACTCTGGTGCCATCTCCCAGGGCGGCTACTCCTCACACGTCCGCACGCACGAGCACTGGTGAGCTTTCCTCCTCAATCAAAATTGGCATCGAACTCCGAACTCATTACTGATCTCATGACAGGGTCTTCCCCATCCCCGAAGGCCTCCCGAGCACCATCGCCGCGCCGATGCTGTGCGCCGGTCTGACTGCCTACAGTCCGCTCGTCCGCAACGGGTGCGGTCCCGGCAAGAAGGTCGGCATCGTCGGCATTGGCGGCATTGGCCACTTCGGCATCATGTTCGCCAAGGCGCTCGGCGCCGAGGTTTGGGCCATCTCGCGCTCGCGGTCCAAGGAGGCCGACTCCCTCAAGATGGGCGCCGACGGGTACCTGGCATCGGGCGAGAAGGGCTGGAACGAGCCTCACAAGATGACGTTCGACCTCATCATCAACACGGCCAACTCGTTCGAGGGCTTCGATCTCTCGGCCTACCTCAGCCTGCTAGACGTTCACGGCAAGTGGGTGTCTGTCGGCCTGCCTGGCGGCGGTGGTATTACCGTGCGCAACCAGGACTTCCTCCCCAACGGCTGCTTCATCGGCAGCTCGCACTTGGGCAGCAGGCGTGAGACGTTGGAGATGTTGCAGCTGGCGGCGGACAAGGGCATCAAGACTTGGGTGCAGGAGGTCCCCATCAGCGCGGACGGGCTGAGGCAGGCCATGAACGGTATCGAGGACTCCAAGGTCCGTTACAGGTATTGCCTCACCAACTACGATGAGGTCTTTGGTCAGTGATGGGTGTGTGTGGATGGCATGTGTGTAGTTTAGGTGTCCAAAAGAAATACCATTTAACGCCCCATTCGGTGTAGCTAGGCGCATTTTCAACGGTGGGATTGGCGAACGGCTCGGCAGTGGAGGCGCAGCTCGCCCGACAGATGCCTCTGAGAGGTTTTCATTCCCCGTTCTGGAAAGGACCTTCCTTGCTCAAAGCACCCAATTGCGCGTAGCAATTTCGACGCCGAAAAGAAGACGGTTTGCGACGCCTCGCGTTGTAGGTTTCCGGGACGCCGAGACATTCATTTGTGCAGGCAGGGCCAACAAGGCTGATCGGACGGTCAGGGCATGCGACGGAAATGGACCATCGCTTGACGCTCATAAGTTTATGACGGCCTGCCAACACTGGCTTTGATGATATCGCCAATACTACCTCGGAGATGCATGCTCTGAGAACGACGAAATGACCACCCACAAACCCACCAACATTGATAGTGTCGATGAGCGGCCCAGTTATCAGGATGTAATCGCCCAAAAGTAAGACATTGACTTCACTCTTCGGCTCCCACCTCGCACTGATGAGTTCAGCTTAGCACACTCGATCGCAGGCACGTTTCGCTTGCTCGACCCCCACGACACCACCTCTGCCCCTCCCACCATCCGGCTGCGAGAAGCAGGCCGGCATCTGTGCCTCGACGTTGAAGTAACATCACTCGCCATCTCACCGACCGGTCTCATCGCCGTGTCCCATGAATCGGAGCGGGGTCTGTCGGTCCCATCTACCACTCGGCTTTGGGATTTTCAGCCCAGGGCTGGCGAGGCAGCCGCTAGATTTGTCCCCTCCGAATTGGACGAATGTTCGGGCGTAGTGTTCAGTGAGGATGGGCGTTACCATGCGGCGTTTGAGCAGGTGGCGGGGCTGAGGAGGTTAGGGTTGAAGGGCGTGGGAGGCAAGATGCGGCATGCTCATCTGGCTGGTATGGCGAGGCCTGCAGGGTTTAGCCAAGACGGGAAGATGTTTGCTGCTACTGACTGGAAAGGTAGGGTCGTTGTCCACGAAGCGGTCCCGAGGACGCCGGAAACGCAGATGCTGCGGTGGGATAAGTTGACCGGGATCGTCAACCGTGCCGAGACGACGCGTGTGAGGTTCATGCCGAACGGGGACATCGTCAGGTTATCCAAGGACGGGACGACGAGGATCTCGGATGCGCGATCTGGGAGAACGAAGAGGAGGATGGAAGTCGACGGGGTGGCGACGGCCGCGCGGATGGGGGCGCGTGATTTGGGCGTGTCGACCGACGGGAGCCTCGTTGTGTCGGTCTGGTCGAAGGCTGTGTATATCTGGGAGCACGAGGCCCAGAGGACGTCGTGTTGGGAGTTGAACAAAGCGAGGACTTGCGAGGGGTGGCCGTTGGCCATGTCGCCGGATTGTAGGTTCTTGGCGTGTCGGACGGATTGGGGGTTGGATGTGTCTGATGTGTCTTCGGGGCGGGTTCTTGCGGAGGTCAGGACGTCGCCGGGGATCTATGGGATGGCTACGGCCGCGGCGTTTTCGGCGGATGGGAGGGTGTTGGCTGTGGGCAGGTATGGCGGCGTTGTTGAAGTTTTTGATCTACGCGATAGTTGACTTTTACGGCTTTGTCGTGCTCTTCTACGCACAATGGCTTCGACGCTTTTAGAGTTCATCAGCTTATGATATCTTCTAGTTCATGAGCACAGGAAGCAGCACATGTTGTTTAATAGCTATTGGTATGTTCATGGTTTAGCCTGGATTATGAGAGAACGGGAACGACGGCTTGGTGTGGGGAGCTGTCAAACTTCATCACCAATGGCGTATCGCGGCCTACCAAGCCGTCAACATGCCCTTGTTTTCTCGCTGCAGTCTTCGCTGCAAGGGTTGGAACGTTAAGGTAGGCAGCGGCAGGTCATCTCAGACGTTGAGGGAAATACGATCGTCTGAGGGTAATGCTACTTGACACTGACTGCCGAAGCTTGAATTCCCGATTCGTCGACCATTTGTGATATGCTGCAAGCATTTCACGTTGACAAAGACAATCTGTTCCAAGCACCAACTGCATTATCATGACTCCCTGGCACGATAGAAATTGCGATACGCCCGAAGTTTTTCTGTTGGATCAGATGCAAACGGTGCACAGTTATTCGGAAAAGAAACAATCAGCAGCCTCTGGTTCAGCAATCGTCTATGGCAACCGGCTCGGTCTAGACGAGTTTCGTCTAATAACAATGACTACGCATCCGCCATCTCTTACGAATGAGCCTCGGCCGAAGCGAGGAATACGGCTGCTCTGGGTTGAGGCATTGTGTATCAACCACAGTAACTTCGAAGAGCGCGCGGAGCAGCTGGCAGACTCAAAAGTTGAAGTTGATGACACATGACGACATCAGACGAAGAATGCGGTTGTTTGGTCAACGAAAATAAAATCAGTCGGTGAGGTCAGACCGGGACACACCGAGAATGGCTGAGGTCAGTCGAGAGTTTTGATTGGTTCAAGGCCGCCCGCCCAAACGCTGACAGGGCAGGCCCCTAAAAAGCGACCCAATTGAAAGTCAGGTCAAATGGAAAGAAGGAACAGACAGCTGCCCCTCATCCCAAAGCGGAATAGTGCGGGGTTGTGGCTGCTGGGTCAGTCAGAGTTGGAGTCAGCCAGTTTTCAGAGGGAAGCGTGACTCCTTCCCCTTGTTGCTTGGATTCTTTGACGCTCTCCAAAACTAATCAACCCGTGAACAAAGACCCGACAGCAGAGAACATTCAGCGTGTCTTCTCGACTGTCAATTGACGCGACCCGACCACGCAAATCTGCTGCGAACAGCGTCATACCTACCCAGCAGTCCCAGTTCCTCAAATCTTTCGCAAAACCCACCCGCGATCGCATTCCTCGAGATGGCTACCACTGAGCCCATCTTGCCCGTCAAGGGCAAGAATAACATCCTCATTACCTCCGCCTTGCCCTACGTCAACAACGTCCCTCATCTGGGCAACATCATCGGCTCTGTGCTCTCCGCCGACGTCTTCGCCCGCTACTCCCGCGCTCGCGGCAACCCCACAATCTACATCTGCGGCTCCGACGAGTACGGCACCGCGACCGAGACCAAGGCCCTCGAAGAGGGTGTCGACCCCGCTACCCTATGCGCAAAGTATCACGCCATTCACAAGGGCATCTACGACTACTTCGATATCTCCTTCGACATCTTCGGCCGAACACCCACTCCCCAGCAGACCGAGATCGTCCAGGACATCTTCACCAAGCTGTGGAAGAATGGCTACATTGAGGAGCGTGAAACTACTCAGCCCTTCTGCCCAGTCGAGGCCCACAACACTTTTCTTGCCGACCGTTTCGTCGAGGGTGTGTGCTCGGTATGCAATTACGATGGTGCAAGAGGAGACCAGTGTGACAAGTGCGGCAACCTGCTCGACCCCTTGGAGCCCGAGACCGACCCCAACGCCGCCGCAGACGACGACGTGGCCGCCAAGTCCACTGGCTGGCTGATCAACCCCCGTTGCAAGCTCGATGGAGCCACTCCCGAGAAGCGGAAGACGAAGCACCTGTTCTTGAGACTCGATACGCTCAAGGATGAGCTCGTCCAGTGGTTCAAATCTTCCAGCAAGAAGGGTGGCTGGAGCAACAACGCCGAACAGATTACTCAAGCATGGATCGACAAGGGTCTGAAGCCCCGCGGCATCACCAGAGATCTGAAGTGGGGCGTTCCCATTCCTACCGGCGAAGTTGGCGAGGACTACGCAAGGAAGGTGTTTTATGTCTGGTTCGACGCCTGCATTGGCTATGTCTCCATCACCAAGAACTACACCGACGGCGCCGATCTTGAAGGCAAGAAGTGGGAGCAGTGGTGGAAGAACCCCGACGACGTCAAGCTCTACCAATTCATGGGCAAGGACAACGTTCAGTTCCACACCATCATTTTCCCCGGCTCGCAGCTCGGTACTGGCGAGAACTGGACAAAGCTGCACAAGATTTCCACTACAGAGTACCTCAACTACGAGGGCGGCAAATTCAGCAAGTCGAGAGGTGTCGGTGTTTTCGGCAACCAGGTCCAGCAGACCGAGGTCCCTGTTGATGTCTGGAGATACTACCTTCTTGCCCGTCGCCCAGAGACTTCCGACTCCGAGTTCATGTGGCAAGAGATGGTTGACGGCAACAACAATGAACTCCTGAAGAACCTCGGAAACTTCTGCCAGAGAGTGAATAAGTTCTGCCAGGCCAAGACTGAGGGCGCTGTTCCGGATTACACCAAGTTCACCAATGACTACTTGAAGAACCACGTCAACGAGGTCAACGCTCTCCTCAAGGAGTACATCAAGAACATGGAAGACACCAAGATGAGGGCTTCTCTCTTCACTGTCTTGTCCATCTCTGCACTCGGCAACAAGCTGCTACAGGACAACAAGCTTGACAACAGGCTGCTGACGGAGGAGCCCGACCGCTGTGCTGCTGTTGTTGGCACTGCCCTGAACCAAATCAACCTCCTAGCGTCTCTTGTCAGCCCCTTCCTTCCGAACACCTCCAAGGCCATCTTCGAGCAGCTCGGCGTTAACAGCAAGCCTAACATTCCCGATACCTGGATCGTTGACGCCATCAAGCCTGGCCACAAGCTTGGCGAGCCCAAGCATCTCTTCTCCCTCATTCCCGCGACAAAGATCGAGGAGTGGAAGGATGCTTTCGGTGGCGAGGAGGTTCGTAAGCAGAAGGAGGAAGCCGCAGCAAAGGCTGCCGCCAAGAAGGCGGCAAAGGAGGCCGACAAGGCCCGCAAGAAGGCCCGTAAGGAGGCCGAACGCGCCGCGCAGGCAGGGGCTGTAAATTCAACAGTCGAGTCCGGTGAGAAGAAGGCCGAGGCCGATCCATCGATCGAGTCGGTTACGGAGGCGATTGCCAAGGCAGATGTGCACACCTCCTAAGCGTTTCGGTGGTGTATCTCCATGGCTTCAAAGGTATTTGCAGGAGGTGTGCTGTCAGCCACAGGAAGAATCGGGTGTAAGTTGCTTTCGACTTACAATACACCTGCGGATTCATTTCTTCTGTATGACTTCACATTCTCAGGTTATTGGTCTCTTTCTCGTGGCTATTAGAGCTCTGCTTATCCCTGGACCATACTTGGTGGGCTAACATGCGACAAAACGCCTGCAAGTACCTTGTGGGCACGATTGAAGGAATGGAGAGGGGACAAAATGAGGAGAAGAAAGGCGTTCAGAGTCGGGTATGCTTTCCAGGAAGGTTGTAGCGAGTCAAGCGGCAGATCGGCTTCAAAGTCCGGCGATCAGAGATAGACATGGACTTTCAATAAAGGCTGTTTGAATACAGACTTGCTACAACTTCACAAGAGAATATGCCATTCCGCTTGTTCATGCCAAGCAATCATCAGCGGCAGTCTGCCTTATCCGTGGCTTAGTCTTAGGCTGAGCAAGGACGCAGTCATCTCGCCTCGTTTGGGCGAGCCAATGAATAACGAGAAAACGGAAAATACCACACAACTTAGACAGCCATTTTGTGCGGAATCGAACATTCTCCCTACAAGCTTGCCACGAGCATCACACCGATCGACTATGAGCGAATCTACAACCTCGCAAACTCGCAGTGAAGATGCTTTTGTCTACGACTCTGCGGTCAGCAGCAGTGCGTTCCGGCTTATCAAGTTTCTCCCAGTCAAGGAAAATGCCGAAGATCCGCTTGAGCTGCGAATCCAGACTTTCCCACTCGACCAATCTCCAGAGCCGTATTATGCTCTGTCGTATACTTGGGGGCCAGCAGAGTATAGCCCAGCACCTCCGCAACAACCATTCGAGCCGCATTATATCACGCTAAACAACCATGTCTCCCAGGTAGGACCGAACCTCCACGATGCGCTCTTCCGCCTCAGGGTCAACTTCCCCAGCGCGTGGCTCTGGATCGACGCGATTTGCATCAACCAAGACGACCTGGACGAGCGTGCGTCCCAAGTCTCGTTGATGGACCTCATCTACACAAACGCGCTCGGGACGATCGCGTGGCTGGGCAAATCGTCGCCGGCCCTTCCGAGGGCCCTTGCAATCATGTTCGGGTATCCGTGGCTCTAAGGGATGCGGGCGTCCTCATCGCGGCAGCGTCCACAGACCAGTCTTTGAGGTTGCAGCGGGACCTGGGAAACTGGTTGTCGCCAGAAGATTGGGGCTGCATGGGCCAGCTGTTTACACTAAGGTGGTTCTCGAGGCTTTGGATCTTCCAGGAGATCGTGTTGGCGCGCGAGATTACCCTCCTGTGGGGGGTCACGCTCATCCCATGGCGGGTCGTCGCCGATTTTGCGTCGCTTTCGTATCAGTCCGGGTCTATGAAACGACTTTTTTTGCAGCTTGGAGCGAATTCCACGGCTGAGTCTCCGTTGGAGCAAATGAGGCAGGCTGTGGCCAACGTTGCGCTCGTGGAAAGGGCCAGGCTCTGGTTCGGTTCCCACGGGATTATAGACGTACCAGAGTATCCTTGGCTACCGCCTGAGTTTGTGGCCCTCGAGGAGTCACCGGAAGATTTGCTCTTGTATTTGTTGTTTTCGACTCCTAACCCCGGAATGTCGGACAAGAGAGATCGGTTTTATGGATTGTTCGGCCTCTTGAACAAGTCTCTAAAACACAAGGGCCTTTTTGCACCCTGGGCCAAAGTCGACTACGAAGAGCCTGTGGCGGATGCTTTTAAGCGCATGACAAGTGCTATATTGCTACACGATGGACGTCTGGATATTGTCTGTTTTGGAGGGAAGCTGCTGGCGAAGATAGAGGGCGTTCCTTCTTGGGTCTCGGAGTGGAACTGCGCCCGTTTCCCGTCGAATTATCCTCCTCCTCATCATCGGCAGGACGCATCTAACAGCCATGATTTGAAAACGGTAATGTTTAGAATTCAGGGACCGAAATTGCATTGCCGAGGTATGAAGGTCGGTTCCGTCGTCAGGCTCGCTGCGCAGCATGGTTACCTTGATTTCATGAGTGGCAACCTCCGGACACTGGCAGCAATCACGAATTCCTTGCCCCTGGTGTATCCGCACACCAACCAGCCGCGGGTCGAAGCTGTCTGCCGCACGCTGTTGCTGGATAGGTACACCACACACACGCGCATGGGAGACGACGCTGGCGTGTTCGAGGGTCTGAGGGGGCCTTTCAGGGAATGGGTGATGCGAGTGTGTTTCGAGTCCGAGGCTGGCCACGTTGCTGCCGGCAAGGCTTGGGAAACTGTCGTGGAAGAGTATCGTGCGTTTGACGAGGTTGCGGCGAGCGATGAGACGGGAATTTTCCCTTCGACCGGGGACATGATGGAGCGGTTTGAGATGTTTCAACGGCCGGGTGCCATGGGCGATGAATCGGAATCGGCGGCGGCGCGTCAACTGCAGCTGCTTGATGAATCGCAGGCGGAGGCTCAGAAGTGGCTTGAGAGGCTGGTGCGGCCGTCGCTTAGACGACTTGCGGTTCTCGAAGGGTGCTACTTGGCGAATTTACCGGACGGCGTGGATGAAGGGGACGAGGTCTGGGTTGTGCAGGGGTGTCATTTGCCTTTGGGGATGAGAAGACCTGATGGCGGCGAGGACTGGGTAGTCCTTGGAGATGCTTATGTCCATGGCATCATGTCTGGCGAGGCGATAGGCGAAGACGTGCGATGGGAGGATATGTGCGTTGTTTGAACATGGAAAATCATCTCAGGCTGGTCCGGTTACAACGCTTGAAAGGAGATCACAGATGGTTTCCAGGCCATGCAGCTAATAATCACTGGTCAGCCACCTTCAGCTCGGTGCCATCCTTGATGTGCTGTGCCTGACCCGTTCTCCACGAAGGAACTGTTACATGCCACACATCCTGCATCTCTTGCACGCCATGACTAACTCGCCGACACTTCAAAAGGCGAGACGGAGGCTTTCAGATACGTGTCTGCTGTTCGCGGCAACAAGTTTAAGCTCCGAAGCACCCGCCCGGTTGATGGGTTTTCCGACGGAACATATGCCACTGACGACATGCCCCTCAGAGTACGGATCGAGACTGTCTGCCTCGCGGAAGGAACCAAGGTGTTCAAGGCCCCCCGAGATATGATGCCCTTTCTTACGTCTGGGGCCTGGCAGATGCTGATATTGCAGGTGACAGAGTTTGGGTAGAGCTCACTTGTCCAACGCTGCTTGGGATGAGAAGATCAGACGACGGCGAGAGCTGCGTCACAAGTGTTCACAGAATGATACCTTGTGATGGAAGGAGTATCGATAACGCGTGATGGGAAGTCATATGTATCATTGAGTCGTGTTTAGTCTCGATATTAATCATTGTATTAGACTCATTTGCTCTTCACAGGGTTCTTTCCCTCTGGAGGGTAGACGACGATGCGGTCGATGTCCGCTCCCTTGTAGTCGAAACCGTTCCACAGGCCGCCGATGGTGATGGTGTTGTTTGAGCCCGCCTCCAAGGTCAGGTTCAACGGCGTGGAGAGGATGATGCCCTTGTGCGTGTCGCGCTGGTAAAGCGATTCGACCTGTTGCTCGTTGCCGTTGACGATGACGCTCGCAATGCGACGCAGCTGCCACGATCCTCCGATGCGATCAGGGGTGCCGCCGGGCTGGTCGCCGAAGCCCATGTCGTCCGTGTTCTGGTAGTAGAATGAGACCCATTGGGGCTCGCCGGCGCCCTCGATGCCGTCGAAGGTGACCTTGCTGTCGTTGCCGTAGATGCCGGTGACGATGGAGCCGCCGCTGGCGAAGTTGGCCTCCTGCTTGAAGGCGTTTCCGGAGGTGGCGGCGGAGTCGTGAGCGTAGTACGTCTTTCCCTCGATCGGGGTGACGATACCAGTCTCGGTATCAAGGTCGTAGATGTCGCGCCATTCGACGCGGACTGACTTCTTCTCGTCGTCGACGATGAGAGGAAGCCAGATGTAGCGACTCTCCCAGAGGGAGTTGGAGTCCCACTGGTCGCCGAGGTAGAGATAGGTCGTCACCGCGGAACCGTTGATCTTGAGAGAGAAACCGGATTGAGAGTTGTAAGTGCGGGTGTAGGCGTCGGAGACGAAGAAAGGCTGGGACCAGGGGCCGGAGAGGGAGTCGGCACGGAAGGCGACGACGTTGTTGGGGCGGTATCCCGTCTTGTGGGACATGAGGGCATAGTAGCTGGAGTCGGTCTGAATGATGGTGGGCGCCTCGAGGTCGTACTTGTCGAAGCGGTGGACGACCTCGGCGACGTTTGTGACCCCCTCGTTGAAGGCGCTCACGTAGACGTCGCGACCCTCGCGGCGGTCGCCGTTGGAGTAAAGGGCGTAGGAGCGGCCGTCCTTGTAGTCGGTGAAAAGACCAAAGTCTTGAGACCAGTTGCCGAGGGGCGCGGTGGCGTCGACGAAGGTGTAGGGGCCAGTGATGTTGGGGGAGGTAGCCAGGCCCTGGAGGAGGAGGCCGTATGTTGAGTTGTCGGCGTGCCACCACATCTAGTGAAGATTATTAGCCAGTTGAAGTCCACAGCAGCGGTCTGAGCTCGACGTACGTGATACTCGCCAGTCGGCTCGGAGTAGACGACCTTGGGGCGCTGGATGATCATGTCGTTGGAGATGTAGGGATGGCCCTCGATCGGCTCAAGGGCCTTTCCGTGAAACTCCCATGTGGCCAGGTCGTCGGAGCTGTAGACGGAGACGCCGCCGCCCTCCTCCTGGCCCTCGACCTTGAACTCGCCGAACCAGAAAAACTGGCCGGTCTCCTGGTCGAGGGTGACGCCGCCGGCGTGGGCATTCACGAGGTTTCCCTCGGTGTCACGCCATCTGCCCCCGGGGACGATCCACTTGGAGGCAGCGAGCGAGGCGAAGAGGAGCCCAGAGGACAGCATCTTTGTGAGCGCCATCTTTGACGGCTGACGAGAGCGAGGACAGGAGCTAGGCTTCGCTTGAGGCGTCTCTGACTCTCTCTCCTTCTTTCTCTTCAGACTGGCGGGGACGGCGTCAATTCGACCTCACGCCTCTTTATACCGCTTCATGACTCCATGAGAGGTCGCCGTCCAACTCCGGCATGGTCCGGCTGGCATTGGCCCGAGAGCCGAAGATGCTGTGCCGGGCCATTGAAAAGCGCCGGAATTGACTAAGGCCAAGACTGGAAGGACGTGGAGAGGCACGACGATCTCCCCAAGACGCGATCTTGGGCGGCGCGGGGAGGGGCTGGGCGAGAGTGCCAAGCTGGGGGATTGGAGAATTCTCCCGCCGTTGAAGGCGCGAGCGTGCGGGGGAAGAAGCCGTGCTATGAGAGTTCATAAGCTCCATGAGAGTTCATAAGCTCCTATAGAAGTTCCCATCCCGGTCGGGGAGCTTGGTGAGCTTGGGAAAGCCAGGGATGCAACATGAGGTGGATGAAAGGCGTGCCGGGTTTTAGCGTCTGCACCGTTGCATCCTTCTGTCCCGCGTCCTGGACATTGTGCCTCTTTGGGGCCGGGGACCGGCTGGAGTTGATGTCACTCCGGTGCGGTGAAGGGCTTGAGTCTTGGGCGAAGTTGGGTAATTTGACCGTTGGTCCGTTGAAGCGGCCGTTCATCTTGTTGGCTTGGGGAGTGAATTCATGGGCGAGCCAAGTGAATTCGACTGCTCGGCGGAGGGGAACGCTCTCGCGGTCGACTCATCTTTAACGGCTGAGCATACCTCGTTTCGTTTGCCTTGTTTACCTTATTAGTCGGGACTGCAGAACACGAGATGAGCAGGTCAAATGTCAAAACATGATGAATGCGACGCTGGTCCACTCGGGCACATGACCCGATGGGCTAATTCACAGCGAGAGGAGCGCAGTGAGTCGCTCCTGGGAGTTTCCCTGTGATGAGCTGGAAGAGATCGTCAGGGCCGTCACTCCGTGGTGACGGGACGGCGTTGCTGAGTGAGTTTAAAGTGACCTTGCAAACAACGACTTGCTCGCACAATATGCTGCATCTTGTGCCCTTGGTCGGCATTAGGTCCGAGGCCTGATTCTCGTGACCAGCTACTGAGGGTGAGGAGCTCACCGAACTCACCGAGATGCATGCACCCACATCGTCTCACCGTTGACGATAGCATGACGAAGAAATGGATTGAGCAATGGATGTGGCTGACCTTCATCTTTTACCGCATGGTAAGTCATCTGATCTTGGCGCAGTTCCCACAGCCTCCCCTCAGAATTGGTTTGGCCAGAAGGCGGAAAACGCCGTCAAATGGAACATGTGAATCTCGATGCCAATCTCGATTCTCCCGCCCACAGCTTTCTTTTCCGCCCAGCGACGACCTTGTTGTAACCCATCGACAACGACAACCAATCAAGATGCGGCCGGCACCTATGTATTGCATCCATAGCGCGATCTCGATCCCAGAATACCAAATACAACTTACGTCACGCACGAGGGCGGAGAACCCGTGCGTCGTATGGGCTTCTTTTAAGGGGGGCGAGCACTCAACGGGTGAGAATGTGCGTGATAATTGTCGGGTGGCAGTCTGAATTGTCGGAAACCCCGGCCAAACTCAACAACCATTCGAACCGATCCGAGACAAGTCGTCGCCGCGAGACGATGGCCCTTGAGCCGTGAGTGAACGAACGAACGATTCCGCCCCGTTTCTGTATGGCCGACAACCGATGCTACCGGGAACTCCGTCCCGCATTGGACTCCGAGCCCGCCCCGAGCTCGCCGACCTCGTCGGTCGACCAAAAACGTGCCCGACGCAATGTCTGGGTAGCTTGCGAAAGCTGCAAAAAGCGCAAAACCAAAGTTGGCCCGCCCCAGATGAAGCATATCAAAATCATTCTCGCACTAATCGTTGACCAAAAAAAAAAAAAAAAGTGCTCCGCCGACCGACCCAGCTGCTCCCAATGCGCGGTCAAGAATTTCGAATGCGTATACACCGCGGACCCGTCCGAATCCCGCAACGCGGCGCTGAAGAGGAAGTATAACGAGCTTGAACGTCAGAACGGGACGCTCAACAACTTCTTGGGTGCCATCCGATCGATGCCTGAGACGCAGGCCTTCGAGGTCGTGAGGCGCATCAGGGCCGGCGCGTCGTCGGAAGAGGTTCTTCGCCAGTTCGAAGGAGGGTATCTGCTCCTTCAGCTTGCTGACCGTCCAGAAGGTGGCGCTTCCAGCAGTGAAATGCCCCCAAAAAGAGCCATGCCGACTCTTTCGACATTGCCGACAGGTCTCCTCACGCCCGAGAATTTTGTTGATTCCATGGCACGTCCAGCCGTACCGCATCGCACCAGGGCGTCTTCAACCGGTCATAGGCAGGCTGAGGAAGAGAGCGTCCCCGAACGTAGGAATACGTCGTAAACGAAATATCGTACCCAAGGTGCATCTCTTGCACCTCTCTTGTCACTCGGTATCTGTAAGTCCCGCTGACATGGTGACGTTGACTCTATGGTTACATAATTTCTGACAGCCTTCCTGGAGGTGCCTCGTAACATTTCACTTGAAGGGCCCTGTTCGAAGGCGTAAGCTGGGCACGAGGCTCTCTTGGTCCTAGGGCCAAGGTTGGTAGCAAGGCTGCTGCGTGGTATGTCGGGTCTCTTGGTTTCTCGTGGCCATGGGCTGGCAGTGATTACGTCCGCATACTGACTAGGGAAGTGACATTGGAGCGCGTACTTCCTGTCAGCCGGGCAGACAAAATTCCAAGCTATCCGAGAGTTGCAAGAGTACCGACTTCCTTGGCCGATAATACATGTATGGCGAAAACGCCTCAAGGGATTCGTATAACACACGCAGTCATGAAATAATAGCATGACGAGGCTTGCGAGTTTTGGCGCACGGCGTATAATAGTGTAATTTAGACATCAAATTGCCAGATCGACAAGATCCTCAATCTTTACAGGCCAATATTTGAAAGACCGATTCGGACCCACCATTCATCGAGCGTAACTAATGTTCGGTCTGAAACCTACCGGCATCAGCTTGGAGTATCACCTTGAATAGCTCAATGTCGTTCCTTGCATCAACCGCGCTGGTCTTCGGCCTTTTCCCGTTGACAACGCAGTCATACAATTCCAAGAACTCCATCGTGTAGGGATCCTGATACGTCTTCCTGACCGTCCGCTCCTGGAACCCCCCTTCGCCGATCAGCTCCCGGATCGTCATCGTGACCGGAAGACCCTTGACGTAAGGAGTATCATAGTTGACACGAACGATCTTGTTCTGAGAGTAAACCTCGATGTGGGCATCAAATTGGGGAACGCCGATGATACCCGACTCGTATGTCACGGGGAAGTCGTCATATTGGAAGAGGACGCTGAAGACGCTTGGAAAAGCAAGCACAGCGCCGGCGACGCTATTGGGCATGCCGATGATCTCTCTCATGGCAGAGAGATCGTGAGTTCCGAGCCTACACTTTGTAAGCATTCCATTGCCCCGAAGTAAACAGCGTGGAAGCATACCCCCCGAGAAGCCTCAACATGAGTTTCGAGGCCGGCGTAGCAGGGACGCCGAACTCCTTGACCAAGGCTTGATCGGCAATGTCCGCCTCACGCCTCAAACGGTCCGCATTGTCCTCGTCACTGGGGTCGCTGAACTTTTGAGGAAACGTGCCTGACTGGTCGACGAATGTTGAGTTGGGTCCAATAATGTCTCTGACTCTCGCGTATTGGATCTTGTCCAAGCCCCCGACTTCCTCGACAGCGTCCGTGAAAGCAGTCGCGAACCGACGCATCGTGCCGACCATGACCCTGCCGTTGGACTTTTTCTCTGCCTCTATCAATTGATCAACGTCCCGGAAACAGACTGAGGCTGGCTTCTCGATCAAGGTGAACTTGTCATTCTTGAGGGCTAAAAGGCCGTGCTCGACGTGATATGCATCGGCATCGGCGATGACCACGACATCGACTTCGGGCGATGCGCAGAGGTCGGCAGCATCTGTCGTCGTCTTGGGCGCCTCCCCCTTGAACCTTTCTGGCGCAGTGTTGCAGCGACTGCTGGGAGATGTCGCAAAGGTATGTGGTCTGGAATTTGGCGGAGAGGTAGTTGATGTTCGGAATGTGGGCGACCTGTGTGATCTCCCCGCATCCGATGATGCCGACTCGGAGAACGGGCCTTTGCTGTTGACTCGCCATGGTGAGATGTGCCAAATTTGACAATGGTCTTCCGTTTTGCTATCGAGGGCTGGAACAGCGTCGTGGTGACTGTGCTTTTGCTCAAAAGTCTCCTTGGTTAGATCTTCAGCTGGACTGATTTCGAAACGGCTGTTCACATGTGTTTAATCACCAGGCGATTGGCGATAGTGTGGGAGCAGACTAGGCGGATCTTTCTCTTCGCATTTGATAACAGCTCTATATCCAAAAGAGCCTGGCGATGACATATGTCATGTGGGACCGGATCAAAGGCAAATCCGTTTGTTTGGTATTGTCCAATGACTTTCTAGAGACCGTTGGAGAAAGGGTGGATGCGGGAGATCGCCGTATGGCGATACTCCCTTTTGAGACTCCAAAATACCACCAAAGTCGCCCCAGTTTCATTAAACGTGATCGGGAAGTATCGGTCCGCTTTAAACTACATTTTTTGTCACTGATTCCGACTTACACAGGCCCCGGTTTCCGAGTTCCGGCCTTCGTTACCCCATGGGGATGAGTCCGGGGCTCAATGCCACCGTGGAGACTTGCCGAGAGTCTTGAACCTCGGGTGGCTGGGGAAAAACCTGATGTTGGTTGGGGAAATGGAGCCGAGATGAACGATGAATAAAATGAAGAGTTCCCCTCATGTTCGCCCACCTCGTCGAAGTTCGGAACTTGCGAAATCCCAACCTCTGTCAACTTCTGGTGATAGTTGACTTGGACACCTCTCAACGAATTCCACCAGACGTTTTTGAGTCAGCGAGGCACGTCCTTGATCATGGGTATCTTTGGTAAGAAGAAGGAAGCGGAGCTTGCTGTTGGTTCAGCGCTGGCAGCTGTATGTTCTCGACATCTTCTCACAGCAAGAAGCATTGCGCTGACTGATGAGATATTCAGGTGCTCCCATCGAACCCAAAGGCTTGGTACTTGACTCCACATCTGCTCAAGCTGAACCTCTGCTTGCTGGTTCCGTTATTTTCGTCTGCTTCGGTTGGCTACGATGGTACGTAACCGCCCGGGAATCTTCATTTCTTGCTATCCTAACAGATGTCTCCCTCCATCAAGGATCCATGATGAATGGCCTCCAGACCCTGCCACAATGGCGCGGTTTCTTTGACAAGCCCGAGGGTGCAGTCCTCGGCTTGATGAACGCTGTCTATCCACTCGGCAAAGTCGTCGCCCTGTTTGTTGTCACCTATGTCTCTGATCGTTGGGGTCGCAAACTACCACTCGCCATTGGGCTGCTCGCTTGCATTGGTTTCGCTATATTGCAGGGATTGGCCCAGAATCTTGCCACTTTCGTTACTGCACGAGCGCTTCTCGGCTTCTTCACCACTTTCATCAGCCAGCCGAGCCCCATCATTATCACCGAACTGGCTTATCCAACCCAGCGAGGAAAGGTTACCGCATTGTATAATACGTTCTTTGTGGGTTCTGACTTGGCTACGAGCGGAGATGAAACAGTGCTGACTGTGATTGATAGTATTTCGGCTCCATCTTTGCCGCGTGGTGCACCTACGGCACTTTCAAAAACCCTACTGCGTGGAGTTGGAGGATCCCCTCTATTCTGCAGGGAGCGATTCCTATCGTTCAACTTCTTGGTCTCTTCTTTCTCCCAGAGTCTCCTCGGTGAGCTGATCCAGCAGGCCTTGTATTGTGAACGAATGTTAACATGTGCGATGCAGTTGGCTCATGAGTCGCGGTCGCAAAGATGAGGCGCGAAAGATCTTCGCGGACTGTCACGCCGGCGGCGATCTTCATAGTCCCCTGGTAGAGTTCGAGATGCGCGAGGTCGAGCAAACGCTGGGCGAAGAAGCCGAAGCTATGTCTTAGTCTTCATGGCTCGACCTTATCCGAAGCCCTGCGAACCGAAAGCGAACCCTCCTTGCTGTCATCGTCGGTTTCTTCAGTCAATGGGTTTGTTCTCCCCGTGAACGCAAGGTGGAACCACGCTAAAATATACGATGAAGAACGGCGTCAGTGTAGTCAGCTACTACATCAACCTGTGAGTCCTTCTCAAGCCGAGGTTTGTGTGCCAAACTAACGTTCTCCACAGGGTCCTGAACACAATCGGCATCACTGAAGTCAAGGACCAGACTCTCATCAACGGAATGTTGCAGATCTACAACTGGATTATATCGACCTTCCTCGGAGCTCTTATGGTAGATCGCTTTGGTCGTCGCCCACTGTTCCTCGTTTCAACCGGAGGCATGCTTGTGAGCTACATCATCTGGACAGGCCTCACATCCCACTTCGTCACCAGCCAGAACGAGGCCACCGGCAGGGCTGTTGTGGGATTCATCTTTATCTTCTACTTCTTCTACGATATCGCATGGACCCCCCTGTTGCAGGCGTACCCCGTGGAAATCTTCCCCTACACTCTGCGCGGACGCGGGCTGTCGGTCACCTATGTTACCGCGTTTACTGGTCTTATCATCGGTAATCAGGTCAATCCGATCGCCATGAAGACCATTGCGTGGAAGTACTACATCGTCTTTTGCTGCATTCTTGGTGTTTTGTGGCTTCTGATCTGGTTCCTATTCCCCGAGACCAAGGGCCACACGCTCGAGGAGATCAGGGAGGTCTTTGAGGGCAAGACTGAAAAGAGCAAGAAGGAGGAGGACATTGAGGGAGCCGATGGCGATGACGCAGCTAAGGAAGGTGGAGTGAAGCAAGTTGAGCTTGCTTGAGTTTGATCATGATAGCCTGTCGGCCAATTGAACTAAGAGGGAGCATTATCCACGATGTACACACAGGCAAAATTGGGCCGCAATCCTGCCAGCGAACTCTCATAGTCTAAGATATGTCGCACTTTAGACACACGCCTCTTATGAAATGCGTCGATGATATGATTCTTTATGTGCATTCTGGTCGTGTGGATGGCTTTGAAACTGCGTTCGACGGGTTGGTTTGCCCGCAGCCGTCGGCAAACCCCAGGATAGTATCATCGACAGCAGAATCCCACGCAGCACCACAATTGGGGTCGCTTGAGAATGAATGTTAGTCACCTGTGAGAATGAGCCGCTCGAAGCTTGATCTACTCACCTTGGGCCTCCACTGGCGTTGTTGAAATACGAGCAGATATCATGAGAGAAGCAATCCTGAGTGTAGACGTTACCCAGAGACACCCCCGTGCAACCTGCACCGCAGCGGCCGTTGCAGGAGTAACTGATAGTGACAGTGTCAGCGAATGAAGTGTCAGAGCAAACTTCTCCGCGCGCTTACTCTCCGGAGCCTGCACTGTTAGCGCCGTAATTGCTTCCGACGACACCAGTAAAGGTACATGTCTGGCCGGCGCTGTTTGTCCACCTTGCCGTTGCGGTAGCACCGACTTTGAGGCAGGTGATAGCTCTCTTGCTGTGCTCGAATGGCGACGGCGAGGGCGCAGCAACTGCCAACAGGGGCAAGGCGGCTAGCAGGAGGGACAGTCGAGCAAGCATCTTTGTGACTTGAGTAGCTACAGCAGTGGGAGATGCATTAGCTGCGAGCACACGATCAGTTTGAAATTGTAAGAGTATGATTTTTTATGATTGAGTCAACTGGATCCTCAAGCTGTGGCCATTCTGTTCTTTCCGAGCCTCAGGTTGCCGATCGTCATCATGTTCAGCTAGCTCCCACGTAACGGAGCACACCTGCATTGGGAAATTACATCGTCTCTATTTATGGGCTCACAACCAGTTTGCCAACTCAAACCGCAGTTCGTGTGGGAAAAGACTGGGGTTGAAGCGATGGCGCGATCAGTCGTCATCGGCAGAGAACCAATAACGGCCAGGTCCCGGAGAATTTTGCGGAGAAATCTGCCTGAGCGGTTGTCCGGCATGCAAGGCATTGCTGTTGAATCGTTATGCGACTGATTGTCCCCAAAGCTTTTCGGATTGATACTTGATACCTCTGGAAGTAGGGCTAGATTGGCGGACCGCGGTTTTCGTTTTTCTCAAAAACCAGTGATGAAACCACCAATCGTAGTGCTGAAGACATCTGCATCAGTACCTGTGAAGGAGCGGGCAATAAGCATTCCCGTAAGCGGCCTTACATCTTCTCATCCCACTTAAGAAGTAGTATACACCATGGCACTAGCGACGAAGAGGTAATGTTATAATACCTTTAGTATCGCCCGTTCTTAGCGTAGTATATAACTAATATCAGCTCCGGAGCGACCTTTTTCTAGGGGTCGTTCCTCTAACTATAGTTATAAGTAATTATGTTATAGCTACTCTTATTATAATAAAATAAGCTCTTTAATAACTATAAATATAGCTCTATAGGACGTTTCTTAATAATTATAAGCCTAGCTCTAACTAAACCTCTAATTTATTATTTTAAAATAAGCTTTTATTATTAAAAGTATTTATTAAAACTTCCTCTCTCTTATTCCTTCTTTCCTCTTTAATATATACTCCTCTATTATTTAAAACCCTCTATTTCTAAATAACTTTAATTATAATATTTTCTATTATTATTATAATAATATTATACTATCTTACTATATATAAGGATTTTACTACTTAATATATTATAATTAAAGCTAAAGCTTAAGCTATTAGAGTTTAAATATATATTAACTTAAATAATCCTAAAAGATCTTTATACCTAGGTACGATTTTATTAGAAACTCTAACTCTTAATATATATATTACTAAGTAAAACTAGGATATTAATACTTAATACCTATAGGAGAAGACCGCTTATAATTAATATATTACTCTACTTAAGAAGCTCTAAAAGAGGCTACTTCTAATACTACTTCTAAGACTACTTTTAAGTCTATTACTAAAATATAAATAATAAATAAACTATAACCCCTTTAGCTTCTAACTACCCTAGTCATAATTAATAAGAATATTATAAGTATATAGGAATAGTATTTAGAATATCTTTATTTACTTATTATATAAGAATCTAAATAAATCTATAAGAATAAAGAGTTTAAATAGATTAACTATCTAGTTATAGAGATTATTACTTATAATATTATTATATTTATATATATAGAACTTCTTACTAAAGGGGATATAATCTTTTATAGCTTTATTATTAATCTTAAATATTACTATACTCTAAGCGAGGCTAGTATTCTTATTACTATTTAAGAGGAGTATATCTAAGTCCTAGAGAAAGTAAATAGGAGTATTAATTCTAATACTTTGATTAAGGATTTTAAGGGTATTTACTTCTATATTACTTAGCTTAAGTTTCTTAAAGTAAATAATATCCTTATTTTAAAAACCTTTCCTTAAGTAATAGATTATTACTTTATATCTACTTAAGCTAATATAAAGATTATAAATATCCCTAAATAGGAGTAAGTAGGGATACTAATCTCTAATGTAAGCTAATATATTAATATATTTAAGGATCTCTTATATAAGGATATATTCTACTTAAGATTATAAGGATAGAACGCTAGGGTCTTTATAATACTAGCTAGCTATATAAATAAGGCTAACTTATTAAACGTTCCTATAACTAGTAACCTATCTAGTAGTAAATATCACTTATATAAATTAAGCTATTAATAGCTAAATATTAATTATAACTACTTAGAAGCTACCTTAACTAAATATTACTAAAAAAGCCCTAATATATTAGTAATAGATATATAAGTAGCTTAGATCTATAACTAGTTAAATAGTAACCTACGCTTTACTAATCTTTATATTAAACTTACTTATAAGGGCTAGCTATGTATTATACCTTATAAGGGTAAGAACTACTAAAATAATAAGGGAGGAAAAAGAGTTTATCTAAGAAGTCTAATATAGCCCTAAGCTACTTTATTAATATAATAATAGTTGCTTTTTATGTAACCCTCTTAAATAAAGTTAGAGATAATATAATTAACTTAGATAAGAAGTATTTGAATATCTTGATAACCTCTTACTTAAGATCTTATATATTATATAAGTCTATAGTTCTAGATAACTATAAAGGGATATACCTAATAAATAATACGTCCCTACTTATCCTCTCTTTAGTTAGGTATTATAATAGAGAATAGGTTAATTCTAGAATAGCTTTCTATCTAATTATTATAAAGGGTATATACATTATTAAGAACGCTTTTAATAGCTTAAAAGATATAAATATAGAGGACCTTATACTTTATAATATAGGATATATAGAGAACATTTATATTAATATTATGTCTAAAGCGTTACTTTGAGCTCGGAATTACGCCGCAGCCCCTTCGCAAAAAGACTACAATAAATTCACCTAGTTCGCAGGCATAATTCGGGAAACACTATATAGGTATTTTAACCTATACCCTCTACTAGTTAAGGAAAATAATATAGGAACCCTATACGTTCCTACTACTCGCAAGCAAACCCTCTGAACATCACCGCATAAAGTCGGACGCGCGCCGCACATTGTCAGGAGGCGCGGAGTTAGAAGGTCTGTTGCACTTGAGCAGGTAAAATCACTATGCAGTGGCCAGAGGCCCTAAAGCGTTACTTTAGAAGATAAGTATTTAATATTTAAGGTATAACTATATACTTCGCTTTAGAACCTATAAGAATAGTATTATAATTAAGAAACTTATTAGGAAGGTAAACCTCGCTTTCTTTAAATATAAGCCTTATCCTTATACTCTATTCCTAAGTAGATCCCCTAAAGTATTAATATTATTATTAATAATATAAACTATATACATATAATATATAAGTATACCTTTTTTATACTACTACTAGACTAGAGTAATAATATAATACTTTAATACCTCTAAAATAGCTACCTTAGCCCTAAGGCTCTTAAGTAGCTAGTATATACTACTTAGGGGTTACGAATTAAGGGCCTGACGCGCTTATAATACTAATACTATATAGTTATATATATTAAATAAGTAACCTTAAGATAAATATTAGAAGATAAAGTAATACGCTCTTATTATAGGATTATATAGGATCTATTTAAGTACCCTAAAGGCTTTAACTAGAACTAGTAGCTTATTATTATTAAGGATAAGTATATTAGTTAGCTGTTCGCCTTTCTATATATTAATAAGACCTATAATAGCGTTATACTCGCTCTATATACCTTTAAGTAATAGGTATTTTAATAGAAAGAACTTTCTATTTATAAGATTAGATAAGATATTAAGAGATTAGTAATTTCACTTATAGGATATATAAGATATAAGGATTAGACCTATATAGAAGGAATAGAGGTTAAAATAACCTCTCTATATATAAAGGAACCGAATAGTAGAGGGGAACGGGCTAGCCTAAAGGAAGTATATAAGTTAAAAGAATAAGGCCTAGTTAAGTACTATCTTAGAATTAGGGTTATCTATATAAGGGGTTAGACCCGAGTTTATTTAATATTAAGTCGCTATAATACTATTTATTTAAGCTAGAGAGGAAAAGGGGAAGGTTTCCTCTCTAGTAGAGGTTTTATTAGCCTATAGGGAACTACTAGGTAAGCCCCTAGGTAAGCCCTAGGTAGCTCTCTAGATAGTAAATCTAAATAGAAGCTTAAATAGGCTTAACCTAGGCGTAGCTTATAATACTATCCCCCCTCTTAGCTAGCCCTCCCCTAGATATAGGCTAGGTTATTATTATTATTTATAACTAGCTTATATAAAGCCTTATATCTATTTACTATAGTAGTCTCTATAATAGCTTCTATAGGCTCCTAGGTAGGCTTTATATAACCATCTTACTTAACTAGGACTTTATACCTCTATCTTTACCTAATTACCTTATATTATACTATATATATCTCCTCTATATACTACTTAAATTCGCTATAATTAATAATAGCTAGGGATCTATTCTTACCTAGGTAGATAAGGGGTCCTCTAGTACCCTCTAGGGAAGGTTTATATAGAACCTTAGGTAAGTATTACTAGGTATATCTAACTTAACAATATATAGGCTTAGGACTCCTATTATAATATATTTATAATATAATTATAATAGCTTCTTACTAGGCTGAGAGCTCTTATAGTTAGCTATTAAGAGCTAAACCTTATTACTTACCTAATACTCTTCTATAAGTATCTTATACTAGTTTATATTCTCCTCGCTATATTACTAAGCTATTATAATACTTACTTAAATAAAGTTTATTACTTCTTATAGTTTATTTACTAGGAGGGTAGCTATTATATCCCTAGAGGGGGCTTCTTATAATATATTATTCATAATAACTATAGGGTTAGTATAGTATCTATATTTGAAAAAGAATAGTAAGAGTCTAGTTATACTACTAACTCTATTATAGAGCGCTAGCTAAGTAGTAGGTAGGAGCTACTCTTAGTTATCCTATACCTAGGTTATAAATACCTATAGGATAGCTTATATCTCCTAGTTCTACCTCTTAGTATTACTATTAATCTATAAGTAGTATATAATACTTAATAATCTCCTTATATTATTAAGGTAATAGAATTTAGCTTAGAAGTAGCTTACTTAGTTAGACCCTTAGTTATTAATAATATTATATAAGAACTTATAGAACTAGAAGTAATAAGTAAGGAACTAGTAGGTAAATACTTCTATCTCTATAATACCTATCTCTTCGAATATTACTAACTTACTTAGCTTATTTATTATAACTTATAAGCATTAGCTAATATTATCCTTTATATATAGTAAGTTTATAATAAAGTCTATAGAGAGGTCTAAGTATAACTAGGTTAGTATTCATAGGGGCTTTAGGAAACCCCTCTTAGCTTACCTCTAGATATATATCCCTCTATAGATATTATAGATCTTTATAAATCTCTATACTATTTATTAAGTTCGGAATTACGCCGCAGCCCCTTCGCAAAAAGACTATAACAAATTCACCTAGTTCGTAAGTATAATTTAGGAAATACTATATAGGTATTTTAACCTATACCCTCTACTAGTTAAGGAAAATAATATAAGAACCCTATATATTCCTACTACTCGCAAGTAAACCCTCTAAAGTCGGATACACGCTATACTAGGGTTAATTATATTAGAGCTAAACGGGCTACTAAGGCTCTCGTAATAACGCCCTCGCTAAACCTTCTAGTAAGGTAAAGGCTACTATATAAGATAACTCCTTAACCTAAAAGGTCGACCTTCTAGCAAGGTACTACAAATACTACTATATAAGAGGTAACTCCTTAACTAAAGAGGTCTTTCCTAAGAGGTTCTTATAGCTAGAAGTATAAGAAGCTTTATTATAAGTAGGGCTTTATACCTCTCCCTCTTCCTTATCCTTATCCCTTAACTATATTAATACTAGACCTTATATATAAATATACTAAGCCTAAGCGAGGTATACCCTTTAATATAAATAATATAGAGGGGGTTACTAGAGAGTTTAGCCTTAATACGATTAATAAAACCCGCTCCTTTATTAACTACTCTACTATATATAGAGAGTATATTATTAGTATAGCCCTTAAGAGAGCTTACGTTAATACCCCTATAGGGGACTCTCTAAGGTATAATAGTATTAGAGCTAAGCAAATAAACTTAGTAGTAGAAGTTTAGCGGGTTATTATATACCCTATAGAGTAGCCCTTCTTTAAGTAAGTCCTCTATATTGCTAAGGTAGAGGTAGCCTAGGCGGCCTAGGCGAATATTAGTAAGTACGGCTTGCGCTAACTAATAGAGAGAGCGTTGCTAATAATAGCATAGCTAGCGGATAAAGTAGTAATAGAGGTAGTATTTAATAGCAGCGCGGGTAGTGCGCGAGAGGAAAAGTCGATAGTTTTATAGTCTATTAAATAATTAAAAACCACGTTATTATTAATATAAAGTTAAAGATCGTGAGGCTATAGGTATATATAAGTACAGCTATAGTTAGGAAAGTTATAATCACGTGACCGAAGGCTATATATTATCAGGAGGCGCGGAGTTAGAAGGTCTATTGCACTTAAGCAGGTCAAATCACTATGCAGTGGCTAGAGGCCCTATATTATTTATAATTATCCTAGCTAGTAGAACTACTAGCGTAATATTTCTAATATATTATTATAGCCTAGGTAAGTAGTTATATTTAAGTTATAGCTCTATTAAATAATCTTTATATAAAGCTCCCCTAGTAAGGTATTATTATTCTCCCTACTAGGTACTTATAGCCTCTCTCTAAATATTAGCCTCTTCTAATTATTAATATTATACTTATTAATTTAAACCTTAGCTTTTATATCTAATAAGAGGCTCTAAAGCTAGTAAGTAACTATATAATATATAGCTTTATATATTATATCCTTTTTTATAATTTCTAGCTATAGCGCCTATAGTTTAGAGTTACTATTAAAGACTATAGTATTTAGGATATTAATATAACTCTTCTAACCTCTCCTTACTAGGGGGCTAGCTATAAGGACCTTATAGGAGTAGGCATAGTCTAGTATTAGTTATAAGACCCTCCCCTACTTCTACTTATTATCCTACCCTTATAATATATCTTATTCTCTATAAAAGAGGATATTAGAAGCTATTACTTCCTTATTAGAGTAGTATTTATTAATAAAGTTATATTAGGATAGCTCCTCTACTTAGTAGCTCTAATACCTTATAAAATATTACTTTTTTATAAAATATTTAAGCCCCTAGTAGTCTATTAATATCTTAAAAGAAGCTATATTATATAGCTCTACTCTCTATATATATATAAGTAGGAAAGAATTACTAGGAGCTTCTTATTATAAATAGAGTAGTTATACTTTATAAGAGAGAGCTTCTATAAGTAGAATATTATAAAGCGCTTAACACCCTCTAGGTTAATCTAGGAGAATACCCCTCCTAGTATAAAATTCTAAATAATTAATCTCTATAATAATCTTATTTTTTAAGCTAAATTAGTAAAATACTAGCTAGGTATTAAAAAGCTATTTAAGCTAAGAGAAAGCCTATTTTTAATTATCTTTTTATTATAATATTAATTCCTCTTAATAAGCTTTACAAATAGCTTAATTATATCTCTATACCTTAGTATAAATATATTATAATAATCTATAAACCCGAGGAAGCTCTAGATACTTTTTAGAGAAATAGGGGTAGCTACTTAGTAATTACTTAGAGTTTCTTAGGGTTATAAGAGAGGCCCTCTCCTATAGTTATAATAAACCCTATATACTTAACCTTCTTTATTAAGAACTTACACTTTATAGGGTTAAGGTTAAGCCTAGTATCTACTAGCCTCTAGAGGATCTCCTAGACCTTCCTCTTATAATCTTCTTTTATTCTATTAAAATAAATTAATATATTATTTATATAAGTAATAATAAAGTTATTTAAGAAGTCTTATAAGGTATTATTAATATATTACTAGAAGCTAGTAAACGTATTTATTTAGCTAAATAAGTAAATTACTTACTTACCTAATCTATATTAAGTATAGAATATAGTTCTCTCTTAGTACTCCTCTATTAATCTTTACTTATAAAAAGCTATTATTATATCTAACTTAGTATACTACTTAGCTATACTTATTTAATATAATATCTTAGAAATTAATAAGAGGAGGTAATAATCTTTCTTAGTAATTATATTAAAAGCTTTATAATTAATATAAAAATAAGGTCCTCTACCTAGCTTCCTTATAAAGAGTATTAATACCCTAGTAAGTAAGCTACTAGCCTTAACAAACCCCTTATTTAGGAGGTCTTATAGAGTTTTCTTTAGTATTAATAGCTCTTCTCTTAATATATTATAGAGGGGGCCTTAAGGGAGTAGTAGCTCCCTTTTATCTAGTCTTAGTATAAGGTTAATTTAGTAGTTTACTCTAGGTTGCTTACGGGGTAGTAAGTAAGTATTATTAGAGTTAAATAAGTTAAGAAACTCCTTTAATACCTAGCTTAGTAAATAGTATTATTAATCCTCTTTTAGTTTTAAGTTTAAAGCTTTCTTAATATTAACTAAGCTAATAGCTTATATTAGTATTTTTATAATACCCTCCTAGTACTTATTTTATTACCTTACTAGGTATTAGTAAATTATAAAGAATAAAGATATATTAAGGAACCTTATAGCGCTTATTTCCTTTATAAGGAGTATTCTCTCTTAAACCTTTAGGTATAGCCTAATATACCCCCTCTTATAATATACTTAGTAAGCTATAATATTATAAATAACCTAGTTTTATTCTATCTAGGGGTACCCTAAGAGGATATTAGGGTCTAGGCTATTAATTATATATATAAAGATATACTAGGTATAGCTAGTTATTTCTAAGCTAAGCGTTATTATATCTAGAGTATTACTTGGTAATAGTCTACTAAGTATATATCCCCTTATAAGTTATTATTATTTCTTAATATATAGAAATTAAAGGTATTAAGCTTAGGAAAGGTTAATTATTATATAGATATTACTCCTAGTATCTATTAGAGTATAAGCTAAATATCCTTTGTTAACTCTAAATTAGATAATAATAAGCTTATTATTAGCTAATTATTCCTATTTATATTCCTCCTAACTTAATATCTCCTTTTTAATAAGCTCTAGGGCCTAATTTTACTCTAGAGTTAGTCTTTTCCTAACTCCTTATCCTCTTCTAAATAATTAGCTACTACCTAGTAATTATTTATAACCTTATAATATACTAATTCTTTTTTTAGGGGGTTTATCTTTATAACCCTAGGTAGCTAATCCTCCTTATTAGGGTAGCGCTAGGTAATATACCCTCTAACTCTATAAGTATAATAAGTATACGAGTCCTTTATACCTTTCTATAGCTATTAGTATTATATTAGAGAGGTACTTAAAGAGAACCTAGAGTATTAATAGTTATAGCGTTTTACCTCCTTAACTTATAAGATATATATAGCTCTAGTTATATAAATATCCCCCTTAATATCCTTAGTAATAAGTCTCTAGTAGATTACTAAGTAGTTACTAGAAACCTTTTAGCGCTCTATTTTCTATATAATACTCTAAACCTTTAAAAGCTAGCTATTATAATTAGGTAGTAAGTTAATAATTATTAGCTAATCCCTTAGCCTAGGGATAAGGGATATTTCTAGAAGTAAGATCTAGATTTAACTTAGCTAGTTTATATTATTTATATTAGCTAGTATTTATTCAAACTTAGATAAGAAAGTTACTAGGGCTTTATTCTCTTTCTATTAGAGGGTTTATAATTAGGCTATAGCTTATAACTAGATATTGTGATGGGCGCAGCGGTGGGGCTACCCACCTTGCGCGCAGTGGGAAAGCTGGGATTATATAAGCCCGCGCGCATATATATATACGCCCCCGCGCGCGCGCGCGCCCTTAGAGTAGTTCTTCCGAAGACAACACACAACGTATCACGCTCTTTTTGTTAGGGTCCTTCTGTTTGCATAGTCATAGTCATCCCATCCTATCTCAATATTAGAGTTCTTATAAATCTAATTAAAATAGGTTATAAAGTCCTCTAAGTTATATTTTCTACATTATTACTAGCTTTATAAAAAGTAGAGACTACCTATTAGAAAGTAATATTTAAATAGGAGTTAATAAGGTACTATATCTCTATATTTATAAAATAGAACGCCCTATTTATAGTAATCTTATATCTTATTTATTATACCTAAGGGCTATATTCCTTCTAGTTACTTAAAAACCTTGGAAGGAGGGGTAGTAGCTTCTAGTATATTATACTAAGTATTACTAGTACCTTACTACTAATACTTATAAGGTTTTATATAGCTATATATTAGCTATTCCCCTATTTAACCTCCTATAACTATTACTAGAGGGACTTTAGTGTTATTATTAAATTAGTATAGAATAGCTCGTCTTAAGTTTCAGCTATATTATTATTAACTATCTTACTAACTAATAGAGTATAGCGCTTAACCTATTATTACTATTATAGTAATAAGCTTAAATATATAAGGGGTTAGACTTAAGTTTATTTAATAATAAGTTGTTATAATATTATTTATTTAAGCTAGAGAGGAAAAGGGAAAGTTTTCCTCTCTAGTAGAGATTTTACTAGCCTATAGGGAACTACTAAGTAGGCCCCTAGGTAAGCCCTAGGTAGCTCTCTAGGTAGTAAACCTAGGCAGAAGCCTAGATAGGCTTAACCTAGGCGTAGCCAATAATAATCTATAACTAAGCCACGCGAAAGATATACCTTTCCTATAACTAATATATTAAGCGGGTTATAAAGAAGTTTAGTTTGCTCGACTTAAGAGCGCTAGTAACCCACCTTCTAAACCTACTAATCCTAAAAAGTAGAATAGTAGTAATATTATTAGAAGTAAAGAGTTTCTAAGAGATGATTAGCTTTATACTCTATATTATTATTATAATTTAACCTTATATTACCTTTATATATTCCTTATTCTTAAGATTCCTAATAAACCCTACTCCTTATTACTATATTACTACTAACTAGGTTATATAGTATTTATATTATACTTATTACCTTATAATATACTCTAGTAACGTAAGGGTTAAGTAAGTATTATTAATTATAAGTAATACTTTATTTATAATTAATGAAGAGATATAGAAGTTATCTTAAGGGTACATAATCTTACTCTTGAGAGGATTAATTTAATAGAAAGCTACTTAATAAGCTATAGTTATAAGACTAATAATAGAAGTAGACCTTCTAAGCCTTAAATATATAGCTAAGGAGATAATTACTCTTTAGAAGCTATTTAGGGATATTGCTCTTAAACCTAGTAATATTTAGAAGATTTATTATAATAACTAATAAATAATTTATCTTATAATAGGTAAAAAGGAATAGATCTTAATTAAGCTATAATATACTGATATTTAAAATATATAGCTATAATAAGAATATACCTAATACTAAACGCGCTTAGAGCGGTTATCCAGCCTAAGGCGCCTAACGCGTTTAACGCGTTATATATATGTAAACGTGTTAACCCTTATAAAAGGGCTTATCACCTTTAAGGAGAAAACCTTCTAAATTTATAGACTTTTTACCTATATTTTTCGCTTACGATATAGATTATATTAATTAGTAGTATAACCTTAATAGTTAGCTATATCCCCTTATAACTAAGGATATTCCTTATAATTAAGGAAAGTACTTAACTATACGGATAGCTAACTCTATTAAGTTTATACGAAGTAGTATCTTAGTAATTAATACCTATAGGTATTATATATTATTAAAAGCTTCTAAACTCCCCCTTTCCCTTAATTAGGAAATATTAATAAGAGATATTAAACTTTTATTATTTCTCTTAACTAAGAGATATTCCTAAGAGAAATTAAACCTTAAAGATTTCCTTAACTAAGGAATATCTTAAAGAGATAATAAACCTCTCTAATAATAATACCTTATAAGCTACTTTCTAATTATAAGGTTAAAGAAGGTCTTAAGTCTAACCTTCTAGAACCTATTAACTATTTAACTATTATAAACTTTATAGTAGCGCTTAAGCGATACCCTAATAAGTTCTATATGCTATTTACTTAGATTAAGTATACCCTCCTTAGGTTAGCTATAAAGGTAAGTATTATAGCTATTACTTATAAGAACTTTAAATAACGTTTAGCGAACTACTATAGATATATTTAAAAGTTATTACTATATAGGGAAGTATATAAAGCTACTTAATACGTTTAAGGTAAGGTCCTCTAAGTATAGATAACTAACTTATAACTATTCACTAATACTATTAGATAGTAGTATCGCCTTAACCTCTCTTATTATAATTAATATATTAAGATAGATATTAAATAAGGCTAGATACTAGACTTAATACTCCTTTTTAAAGAGGATAAAGAGAGGGAGGGCTATAAGACCCTAAGAGCTAAAGCTATAGATAAGCTAGATATCTTAAACCTATATCTAAACTTAATATAATAATAATTCCTAAAGCTTTCTTAGCACTCCTATTAACTCTAGAGGAATATTATAAGTTTAGATAAAGTTTTATAAAAACTCTATAACTCCTACCTCTTAAACTTATATTAAAAGATATAATTACTATGTTAATATTAGAGCTAAGCTTAAATATATCTTATATATTATTTAAAGAAAGTAAAGATATATTAAGCGCTTTATTCCTAACCTAAGGTAAAGAACTAGGTAGCCCTCCCGCGCTTAAGCTAAGTAACTTATAGAGTTATTATAGTACTTATAGCTAGGGTAAGTAGCGAAGTAAGATAGGCGCCTAAGAACTAGAAGCTAGATTATTAAACCTTAATAAAGGTAAAGGATATAATTAGGGTATTAAAGATATAGAGGATACTCCTTTATTATTCCTACTACTTATACTACCTAGAGATCCTAGTAATAGAGGCTATAATAGCAACCCTAAGGGCTAAAATAGTAGAGGAGGTAGTGGAAAGGGCTAGAGCTAATAGGAACTAGAAAGATAATAAACAATATAGCTCTACCTATAAATAGGTAAGAATATTAAGAATAGGCTTAGAAGATATATAGAATAATTCGCAGATCTAATTAAAAGAGATTATCTAAATTAGGCATAGATTCGCTAAGAAAGTACTAAAAAACGAGATATAGGGTTATAAAGGTATTAATTATAATAATATATATACTATCTTCCTATTTACTACGCTCCTCTCTTCTACGCTCTACTTTATAGTTTTCTTATAATAGGTCTATATATTAAGGGAGTTTTCTAAAGGTTATATAGCTAAGTCTATCTTATCCTATTCTAATTATCCCCTTAAGACTCTTTATAATATTATAAAAGAGAGTCTTAAAAAATAAATAAAACTATTTTATAGAAATAATAAATAAACTCTATTTATAGATCTAATTTATTAATAATATCTTCTAAGTAAGTAATCTTATTATTAAGAACGTCCTTTAGGTTTAACTATCTTCTACTATAAGTTATATTTTAATAATAACCTTATTACCTCTTCCTCTTTATTATACTCCTTATCCTACTCTAATCCTTAGTATAATTAAAACTACCCGCCTTATTATACTAAGTGCGAGAAGTTATAATAATACGCTCCCTTAGGTATATTCTACTTAATCTAATCCTACTAGTTAACTCTCTACTAGATATAGTCTATATAGCTATAGTTATACTTATTTAAAAGACTAGGCCTCTTAAGATATAATAGTATATCTATAAGTATAGTTCTTAGGTATTACTTAATAGTTATATTATAACTTAGTATCTATAAGACCTATAACTAAAGCTAATATCTAAGGTATTTAAGCTTATTATCTAGTATTTTAAATAAAGTAGACCTAAATAATACTAATAATCTATAAATAGGTTAAGGAATATTTACTATAAGAGATAGTATAACGTTATTATTATTTCTAAAGTCTATTACGTTATTATCTATAAGTAAAGGAATAGGAGGGTATAAAGGGAAGAAAGGTATTTTCTTAAAGTCTTCTTAGCTTAATAGGGTATTTTATAGAGCTATACTACTATTAATAGTTAAGTTATAGAACTCTATAGTAATTATAGATATATATCGAGTAACTAAGGGGATTTTAGAGTTAGAGAAGAATATACTATTACTTAAAGTTATACTACTAAAACATAGAGATAGTAATCCTTCTCGAATTAGAGCTCTAGCTTATTTAATATATTAGAGGCTATATATAAATCTATCCCTCTACTAAACTAAATTAACTACGTAGGTATTAATTAATAGGAGCTTTTAGAGTTATAGAGGGGCTCCTATCTTATAATACTACGTATTAAGGTCCTATATAGCCTTAATAAAGCATTAATTACTATTCTAGTCCTATATAGAGTTATAATAGAAGTAGTAGCTATTTAACTAGTTTATAAAAATCGCAGCCTAGTAATAATTACTATAGTTTAGTAGAAAGAAAGCCCTAGTAATATCCTAGAGATTCTTCGCTTCTACTCTTTTAAGCTTTATAGAAGCTTTATTAATTTCTTTCCTAGGTTACTAGGCTAGCTTATAGATTAGAGTATAAATATTACGAGGGTAGTTCTTAATTATAAATATAAAAAGGGCTATAACTTCTAAATTATCTAACTCCTCTTATCTTATTAGCTTCCCTTATATACTATAAAGGTCTAATAAATATTCTACCTAGGCTAAAGTTATAATAGATAACCCTCTTTTATACTAGGTTATTAAATAATTTATAGATTCTTAGTTCTATTATATATATTATAGGACTACTAGTATAAGCTTATCTTTATTTAGTATAGAGTTCCTTTTAGGTCTTATAATATTAAATCCCGCTAAGGTATTAATAGGGTTAAATATAATATTTCTTAGGGTAGTAGGAGTAAGGTAGGGTAATATAGATAGTTTTATAGACCTAGGGTAGTTAAGATACTTTATAGAGTTAGCTAATTATTATAAGTTATAATATTTCTTCTACTTCTTATAGTTATTCCTTCTTTTTATATTTTAGATATTTAGTTCTTTTAATAATCCTTCCTCTATATCTAACTCTCCTAGATTAATAAGAACTATTAAATTAGTTTATAAATTAGTATTTATAAGTACTAGTAGGTTAATATCTATCCTATTTAGGGAGGAAACCTCTAGGTTTATAAATTAAGAGGTATACCTAGGTATCTATCCTTTAATATCTTTTTAAGCTATCCTTTTCCTAATATCTTTATCTCTTAATTTAAAGTATTAATCGTGCGGAATTCTATCTACCCTTAGTTAGGTTTAATATCCTTTAGGAGGTATTCTATTAGTAAAAGCCTTTAATAAATAATTAATCTAAGCTTAATACCTTATCTTAATAAGCTACTTTAGAGGTACTAGGCTTCTAATTTATATAAAGAACCTAAGCTAATTAATAAAATAGAGACTAGAGGCTTATAGTAGAGAGTCTATATATTAAAGTTCTACTAGGTATAGTTATTATATTAAAACTTCCTTATTTTTATATCTTAGTAGAAAGCTCCTAGTAATAAATATTAGAGTTTATAGCTATCCTTTAGCTCCTCTCCTTAACTATTAATTATTATAAAACTAGTTTCTCCTATCTTATAAGTTAATTAGTAGACCTATAATAACTACCTTAGTAGACTTAAGCGCTTATAGATAAATAAGGAGTATATTAGGGGACTTAGCTTTAATTTAGG
>JAVHLU010000737.1:0-47803 GCA_036785755.1 Colletotrichum ledebouriae | reverse complement strand
ATACCCTCTACTAGTTAAGGAAAATAATATAGGAACCCTATATATTCCTACTACTTATAAGTAAACCCTCTAAATATTACTATATAAAGTCGGACGCGCGCCGCACTAGGGCTAATTATATCGGAGCCGAACGGGCTACTAAGGCTCTCGTGGCCTAGAAAAGCCACTATATGAGATAACTCCTTAACCTAAAAGGTCGACCTTCTAGCAAGGTGCTAAAGGTGCTGCGCTAACTCGGATTAGTCTAGGCCTAAGACACATAAGGAACTTTGAATTATAAAGCCACTATATGAGATAACTCCTTAACCCAAAAGGTCGACCTTCTAGTAAGGTACTGCGAACGCTACTATATAAGAGGTAACTCCTTAACTAAAGAGGTCTTTCCTAAGAGGTTCTTCTAGCTAGAAGTATAAGAAGCTCTACTATAAGTAGGGCCTTATACCTCTCCCTCTTCCTTATCCTTATCTAACTTATAATAAATCCTTAATTATATTAGTACTAGACCCTATATATAAAAACGCTAAGCCTGCGCGAGGCACGCCCTTTAATACTAATAATATATAAGAGCTTATTAGAGAGTTTAGTATTAATATAATTAATAAAACCTACTCCTTCTTTAACTACTTTATTATATATAGATAGCGTATTATTAGTATAGCCCTTAAGAGGGCTCTTATTAATACCCCTAGAGGGGATACTTACTATTATATTATAGCTAAATAAGTAGACTTAGTAATAGAAGCTAGGTAGGTTATTATATACCCTATAGAGTAGCCCTTCTTCGAGCAGGTCCTCTATACTATTAAGGTAGAGGTAGCCTAGGCCCCTTAGGGGTTAGTAAGTATAGCTTATACTAACTACTTTAATATAGAGAGAGCGTTGCTAATAATAGCATAGCTAGTAGATAAAGCGGTGATAGAGGTGGTATTAGTAGCGCGGGTAGTATATAAGAGGAAAAGTCGATAGTTTCGTAGTCTATTAAATAATTAAAAACCACGTTATTATTAATATAAAGTTAAAGATCGTGAGGCTATTAACAGGTATATATAAGTGCGGCTATAGTTAGGAAAGTTACGATTACGTAACCGAAGGCTATATATTATCAGGAGGCGCGGAGTTAGAAGGTCTGTTGTACTTAAGCAGGTAAAATCACTATGCAGTGGCTAGAGGCCCTTACTACGCCTTATATAGTACTATTTAAATTATCTATAGAGGTATAATAGAAGGGTATATAGAGCTATAATACTTAAATTCCTAGGCTAAAGCCTTTTCCCTTATAATAAGAATAGCTAATAGAAGCTTCTTTTTATTATATTATAGATAATTAATAGTCTTTAGGATAGACTCTTATTAAGCTCTTATAAGCCTTATTCCTTACTTAATACTTAAAAACTTTAGTATAATTAGGCCTATAAATAGGGCGCTAGGATCTAGTATTATATTCTTCTTAGCCCTTACTTATACCTTTACCTTCTACTCTAGGTCTCTATCTAGGGTCGAGCTATCTAATATAGCGTTATTAATAAGCTAAATCTTCTTATCTTTTATCTTATATATTATATTAGTATCTTCTATTAGTAATATAGGTATTATTAGTATAGGTTTATAATTATTATAGGAGAAAGTAGTATCTATAGTTATGATAACTTTAACTCCTTTCTAATATACTAACTTATACTTCCTCCTAAGTACTTTCTTCTTCGTTATTCCTTTCTTAGGTCTATAAATATAATATTAATATTTAATACTATAGCTATTATATCCTACTATATACCTAGTACTTATAATCGCTTTATAGATATTATTAAGCTTAGGGGTAACTTTATTACGGATTATAGTCTCTAGGACTTTATTAAAAATTAATTTAAACTCTTTAAAAATAGTAATAACTTCCTTATCTAGGTCTAACTATTACTTAACTTTATCTAATAGGTTATAAGAGCTTTTAAAAGCTTATTAAATCGCTTTAATATCTTAGTATATTTTTATACTCTCTAGCGTTATATCTAGGTCTTCTTTATCCTTAATATTATTAACTTACTAATCATTTCCTATAAGGTCTAAGCTTATTACTATATTAAGTCTATTAGTAGTAGCCTATATTTCCCCTCCTCTATAAGAGATATAAAGATATATTAATATTAAGAAGAAACGACATTATCTATCTTAGTAATAATTTCTAGAAAGCGACTAGTTAAGTCTCCTATATAAAATAATAGGGGGATATTAATCTTAATATCCCTAGACTAAAGGACTCTAATAATTTAGTTCTATATATAATCTAGTTTATTCTAGTCTTTAAGATTCAGGGGGCTCCTAGTACTAGGTTCTTATTATAAGTATTCTTAGGGAAAACGAAAAAGCTAATATCTTAAATCTAATTACTACTAATATAAATATTATTTATAATTATACCTATGAATTAGGTCCTCCGCTCTCTATTAGTAATCCTATAGATCCCTATGTCTATCTTAACTATTTCGCTCTATAACCCTAGGCGCTTAATATAACCTTTACTAATAAGGTTAATAGTAGAGCTACTATTAATAATCCCTCTAATAAGTGTATTTATAAGGCTATAAAGGGTAATAGTAATCTACTAGTAGGTTATAATAAAGTCTAGGATATTAATACGTCTTAGTAGTAGAAGTAGTATAGAATCCTAGTCCTCTATTATAATATCTATTTTAAAAATAGAATTAACTATATAGTAGTTAACTTAGATTGCTTTAGTTTATAAATACCTAGGTAAGTTTACTAAGATAATAGCTAAAGTTACTTAGCTTTTAGAATAGTTCTTATTATTATTCTATCGATCTATCTATTCTTATAACTCCTTATTATTAACTCCTATCTTATTAAGCTAATTAAGAGTATACTATTAGTAGGAATAAAGACCTCTTGCGGCTTTAAGTTATATCTTTTTTTATATTTACTAATTATAGCTTCAGTAGTATTTTAGACCGTTCTATCCTACTCTAGCTAGTTCTAATAAAGGAAGGCTTTAGGGATAGCTACCTTCCTATTTACTCTCTTACTATATAGCTTAAGGGTAAGAGCGTAACTAATCTATAAATTATTATATTAAATTTAAGGCTTATCTTATCTATCTTATATTTACTACTTAACTTATTCTATAGGGGCGTCTAGTAGTATTATATCCTTAATATCTTCCTTATTATAAAGCAGCTTTATAACTCTCTAAGCGATTTAAATAGGAGGGTCTCGCGCTATAGGTAGGTCTACTAATTAGGAGGTATATTATATATAAGTATTATAAGGCTTTATATAATAACCTCTACCTTTCCCTCTTTCTATTAAAATATTAGCTTCTACTAGGTTAATATACTAGTTCTTTAGCTTAAAGCTAAAGAATATTATATCTAATTATAGAATATCCTTTAATAAATTCGCAAAGCTAATAAATAGCTTAGGGTATACCTAATTATAACTAATAACCCTCGCGACCTCCTCTAGAAGCTTTAGCTACTACTTCCCTACTAACTTACTCGTAGTAACTATATAGTACGCAAAGGTATCCTTATTAATTAGGATATACTTTAAAACTATGTAGCTATCTATTAATTCATAGTTATAGCCTTTATTAATAATACCTATCTTAACCTTAGTGCTTATATCTAGGGTACTAATATAATAGTAGGGAGATATATAGTAATAGACCCTATTCTAGCTAGCCTCGAGATACTTAATATAGCTAATAACGATATAGTTTATAGCGCTATAAAACTAGTAGGCTGCTATAACCTAGAAGTATATATACTATAATAGCCTATTTTACTAAAAGCCTCTATAGCCTCCTCTCGCTCTACCTCTTTTAAATCCCTTATAATACTAGTATCCTCCTTAATAATCTCTATATCTAGACTATAGGTAAAAGTACTACTATTATTAGTATTAAGTCTATAAATAGTCCTAAGATTACTATTTAGAAGGCTTAGTAGCTTCTATAGTATTTAGATTAAAAGTATTATCTCCTTAGCTAGTAACCCTCTTAATAAGGGTTAAGATGCTTAATAAGGCTAAATAACTACTAAAGTTCCTATTAGGTAGTAAACTAGTTAATTAGGGAGTCCTCTATTATAACCTACTACTTTAGAATAACTTTAATAAGCTAGTAGCTAAGACTCTAAGCTATAGCTCTTATAGCTCGCTCTAAAAAGTAGTAATAAGTAATATATATAAGCCTAGTATTAGTAAGTTCTAGGTCTCTATACTAGATAGCTCCCTATTAAAGCTATTAAATAGTAGTAATTAATACTATAGCCTAGGAAGAGTTATTATCTTTAATATAAGATCCTATAACTAGGTTCTAAAGGTCCTTATTAGGGTCCTAATAAGACTTTAGGTCTATAAATCCGAACTAGTATAGAAGTTTCTCCTTAGCTTCCTTCTAGGTCTTAGCTTTACTAATATAAGACTTTACTATATCTTAATAATCGCTAGAGCTATATATATAGACCTCGTTCTTTTTATGATTATTAGTTTTATAGTAAAGCTTTAAAAAGCTCTTATAGTTAGTAATAAAGTTAGAGATATTAGTACTAATAAACTTAGGCGCTCTAGCTAAGTAGGGAGTTATTACTATAATAATAGGACGTCTTATAAGGAGATTAGTAAGGGCTATAATATCCTAATTAATATAACTTCCTTTAGGGGAACGTAGAGTACTTAAGAGCGTTACTCCTATCCCTAAGGTAAGATTCGTAGATCTATCTATACTATTATTAGAAGCTAGCTATCCTATAGCACGAGGTGCTATCTTACTAAATAAAGCTCTTATAAATCTCTCTTTAAGCTACTTCCCCTTATTAGAAGAGGATCTAGTATCTAGGTTAGCTAATTAAGAAGAAGATATAATATTTATAGGTCTATGAATATTAAAGTTAATATTATATAGTTAAAGTAATATAGTCTTCTAGTTAATAAAGTAAAGTTATAGTTATAATATCTTCTAATTAGAAGAATAAAGTAGGTAGTTATAAATCTTTTCAAGTAATAAAAAAGGAAATAGTATAAACTAAATAACTAAATAAATATAAGAAAGGTCTAGCGACTTTAATCTTATTACTCTAGGCTTCTTATAGATCTACCTCGAGTCTTATTACTTATATAGAAGGGTCTTCCTAATAACGCTCTTATCTTAGAATAATTTATAGCTTAACTATATTAGTATCTCTTAAAAGTTAGTATATCGCTCTTAGCACTTAGGGCTATAATAGTAAGAGGTTCGTTAGTCTCTAGTTACTAATCTAGTTAATCTCGCTATACCTATTAGCTTCGTAAGACTACTAATCTATATATTAATATTATATATAGCTATCTTAGCTACCTTAGCTATAACTTACTAGTTAAATAATAGTAGTTATAATAGTATATAAGGGATAAGGAAAGGCAAACGCTTACTAGAACCTACTAATAGTATAAGAAAGAGAGAAAGGGAGGATTTTAGTGTCTCTATTATTCCTACCTTAATTCTATGAGGATATTAAGCTCGGAATTACGCCGCAGCCCCTTCGCAAAAAGACTATAACAAATTCACCTAGTTCGCAGGCATAATTCGGGAAATACTATATAGGTATTTTAACTTATACCCTCTATTAGTTAAGGAAAACAATATAAGAACCCTATATATTCCTACTACTCGCAAGCAAACCCTCGCATAGAGTTAGACGCGCGCCGCACCGGGGCTAATTATATCGGAGCTAAACAGGCTACTAAGGCTCTTATAGCCTAGAAAAGCTACTATATAAGATAACTCCTTAACCTAAAAGGTCGACCTTCTAGCAAGGTGCTATAAACGCTACTATATAAGAGGTAACTCCTTAACTAAAGAGGTCTTTCCTTAGAGGTTCTTATAGCTAGAAGCATAAGAAGCTCTACTATAAGCAGGGCCTTATACCTCTCCCTCTTCCTTATCCTTATCCCTATAACTTATAATAAATCCTTAACTATATTAGCACTAGACCTTATATATAAAAACGCTAAGCCTGCGCGAGGTATGCCTTTTAATACTAATAACGCGCGAGAGCTTACTAGAGAGTTTAGTATTAATATAATCGATAAAACCCGCTCTTTCTTTAACTACTCTGTTATATATAGAGAGTATATTATTAATATAGCCCTTAAGAGGGCTCTTATTAATACCCCTAGAGGGGATACTCGCTATTATATTATAGCTAAGTAAGTAGACTTAGTAGTAGAAGCTAAGCGGGTCGTTATATACCCTATAGAGTAGCCCTTCTTCGAGCAGGTCCTCCGCACTATTAAGGCAGAGGTAGCCTAGGCCCCTTAAGGGAATATCGGTAAGTATAGCTTATGCTAACTGCTTATAGAGAGAGCGTTGCTAACGATAGTATAGCTGCGAAGGCGTTAGCTAACCCGATCGAATAAGAGGACTGCTTTAACTATATAAATTAATAAAGTCTAAAATAGCTAACATATAGGACGCTGCTTACTAAAGATAGTAACGACTTCTAGCGGACGAAGTAGTAATAGAGGCGGTATTTAATAGCAGCGCGGGTAGTATGTAAGAGGAAAAGTCGATAGTTTCGTAGTTTAAATAATTAAAAACCACGTTATTATCGATATAAAGTTAAAGATCGTGAGGCTATCTAGTAGGGCACGTATAAGTATAGCTATAGTTAGGAAAGGTAGTCAGCAAGATCACGTGACCGAAGGCTATATATTGTTAGGAGGCGCGGAGTTAGAAGGTCTATTGCACTTAAGCAGGTAAAATCACTATGCAGTGGCTAGAGGCCTCTGTGAGGATATATAGCTATTACTATTCCCTAGAACTAAGGTAAGTCTATAAATATCTTTCTCTCTTTTAAACTATGTTTATTATTAATTATATCGTTATTATTCGTTATTCGTAGATTTCTTAAGCTATTATTATATTTAAAGTAGATTAATTATATATATATATATATATATATATTAATAGCAGGGATATACGGACGCGGCGAAGCCACCTAACTCTCTAAGAAGCTTATAAAAGCTATTAAAAGAGCAAAAGAATCTAGTTCTAGGTACTACTAATAAGGGCTAGAACTAGTAGGAACTATAAAAAATAATAAATAATATAACTCTACCTAAAAATAAGTAAGAATATTAAAAGTAAGCTTAAAAGATATATAGAATAATTTATAGATCTAATTAAAAGAGATTATCCAAATTAGGTATAAATCTACTAAGGAAATACTAAAAAACGAGGTATCGGACTATTAAGGTACTAATAGTAATAATACTATCTAACCTCTAAAAGCTTGCTATGCTCCTTACCTCTACGCCCCGCTCTATAGTCTTCCTATAATAGGCCTATGCGCTAAGAGAGCTTTTCAAAAGCTACGCAGCTAAGTCTATCTCATCCCGTCCCATTACTACTATTAAACCTCTATATATTAAAAGCTTAAATCTAATTAGTCTTCTAAAGAATTAAGCTAATCCGTCCTAAGTCTAGATAGATATAGGTCTAGATAGCTTAGTTTAGTCTATATTACTTATATTAGCTCTTATTAGCTCTTGATTAATAGCCCCTATATATATAATAGGGCTCTAGCTAGTAGCTAGTAGGAATAGGTACTTACTAGTATATTTATACCTTTATTAAGGTTAGATAGAGTTAGCTATAACTAGACTTAGTAGATAAAACGTTAAAATATAGTATAAGGTAGTTATTAAGGATTACCTTTAGCGAGGTAATTATTAAGGATTACTTTCAATCTTTTAAAGATCTACTTACTTATCTTCTTTATAAGGTACCTATAGATTTTAAGTAAAATATAAGCTATAAAAGTAAATAGCTATTTCTTAGTATAGCTTATAATATACTTACTTTCTACTCTTTATTATCACTCTTAGTATATATAGCTCTAATAAGAGTAGGAGGTATATAAAAACCAACGTATTAAGAAGAGAGTATTATATAAAGAGTATACTATACTATTTACTTATCTAGTAATTATCCCCGCTATAAATCCTAATAAAGAGATATATTTCTTTAAGTATATAATAGGTACCCCTTATGTTACGTAATCGTTAATAACGTAATCAATAGCTCGAAAGGGAAATAATAAGTATAAATAAGTTAATATTAAGTGTCTACCTTCTAAGTAAAAGGGAGTATTCTAGAGAGGGAGAGGCGAGTTATTTATACTTGAGGCTTGGTTTCTAGAGCCTTCTATGGCTGCGTAAGCTGCTTGCTAAGCTGCCCCACTTATTTCCTTATTTAGGTTATTTATTAAGTAATTCGGTAACCTAAATCTCTTTAGGTTTAACCTTAACTTAGGCAGTATATGCTATCAGTTTCCACAGCTTTCTAGAGGCTTCTTGCAACAGTATACACAGTATGAATAATACTCTAATACACTGTTTTACGTAATCAACCTCTATTATATAGCCTCTATATTATTATATATCTTTATTATAGGGTTTTATAGTATATCTCTTATAGTACTTATTAGTATAATTATACCCTTTTTAAGGTTAAATAGAGTTAGCTATAACTAGACTTAGTAGATAAAATATTACCATATAGTAGCATATAGTCACTGTCACGTAGCGTCTATTACCTTTAAATAGCACTAGTAGAATAGGATATAAGAGACTAAGACCTTTATACTAAGATAACTTATACCTATATTTATTACTATTTACTACTTTATTATTTCTATTTACTACTAGTTTACTAAACCTCTTATTACCCTCTTAGTATAGCTATAGGTATACTAAGGAGATAGTTATTAAGTTCGGAATTACGCCGCAGCCCCTTCGCAAAAAGACAATAACAAATTCACCTAGTTCGCAGGTATAATTCGGGAAATACTATATAGGTATTTTAACCTATACCCTCTACTAGTTAAGGAAAATAATATAGGAACCCTATACGTTCCTACTACTAATAAGTAAACCCTCTAAACATTATAAAGTCGGATACGCGCTATACTAGGGCTAATTATATTAGAGCTAAATAGGCTACTAAGGCTCTCGTAGTAATACCCTCGCTAAACCTTCTAGTAAGGTGCTATAAAAGCTACTATATAAGATAACTTCTTAACCTAAAAGGTCGACCTTCTAGTAAGGTACTAAAAATAAACGCTACTATATAAGAGGTAACTTCTTAACTAAAGAGGTCTTTCCTAAGAGGTTCTTATAGCTAGAAGTATAAGAAGCTCTGCTACGAGCAGGGCCTTATACCTCTCCCTCTTCCTTATCCTTATAACCTATAATAAATCCTTAACTATATTAGCACTAGACCCTATATATAAAACTACTAAGCCTACGCAAGGCACGCCCTTTAACGCTAATAATATACGAGAGCTTACTAGAGAGTTTAGTATTAATATAATTAATAAAACCTGCTCCTTTTTAACTACTCTATTATATATAGAGAGTATATTATTAATATAGCTCTTAAGAGGGCTCTTATTAATACCCTTAGAAGGGATACTTATTATTATATTATAGCTAAGTAAGTAGACTTAGTAATAGAAGCTAGGCGGGTTATTATATACCCTATAGAGTAGCCTTTCTTTAAGCAGGTCCTCCGCACTATTAAGGCAGAGGCGGCCTAGGCCCCTTAGGGGAACGTTAGTAAGTATAGCTTATACTAAATAGAGAGAGCGTTACTAATAATAGTATAATAAAGATAGTAACGACTTCTAGCGGATAAAGTAGTAATAGAAGCGGTATTTAATAATAGCGCGGGTAGTATATAAGAGGAAAAGTTAATAGTTTTATAGTTTAAATAATTAAAAGCTACGTTATTATTAATATAAAGTTAAAGATCGTGAGGCTATTAACAGGCACGTATAAGTATAGCTATAGTTAGGAAAGTTATAATCACGTAACCAAAGGCTATATATTATTAGGAGGCGCGGAGTTAGAAGGTCTGTTGCACTTAAGCAGGTAAAATCACTATGCAGTGGCCAGAGGCCAGGAGATAGTTATATCTAGTAGTATAACCTTTTATTTTTTCTTTTTCTAAATTCTCTACTTCCTTAAAGCCCTTTACTCCCTCTAGGCTTTCTATAGTAATTATTATATAGTAGGAGGCTTAAAGAAGCGTATATAGTAAGTATACTAGAGTAAGGACTCGGGCTTAGAGGACTCTACTACTATAAACTAGCTAGCCTTAACTATAGGGCTGCTATTCCTAACTACTTACCTTACTAAGGTATAATATAATAATACCTACTATATTATAGTTTTCTAGTACTAGTTCCTAGATAATAAGGTTATCTATACCCTTAGCTAAGCGTCTTTTTATAATATAGTAGCTTTAGGAAGTATATATTAGGATACTAGCTAAACTTAGTAGTACCTGAAATTCTCGCTTAATAATAGCTAGCTTAAGGATACTCTTAATATTAATAAATAGACCGTGGATATATATAACCTTTAGGAAACTATTAATAGTATCGCTAGATTACCTATTTACTACTACGAGTAGCCTATCTTTAATAGCGCGTTTAGTAATATTAGTTCTAAGGAAGTCTAGATATATAATAATAGATACATCATATTTACTAGCGCGTAGCTATAAGCTATAGCTCCTCTACTAATATAGCTAATATAGGAACTAGGAGCGCTAGTTAAGCTAGGACCTTATGCACTCCTCAGGGTACTATTAAAACCCCTAACTATAAGTTAGCTGCTTATAGTATTATCACGTTTTGTTAACTCCTTATATCCCCCTTTAGCTAATAGTTATTATAGTCCCACGGGGAATATTACCTATATAATAGCCCCCCCGGGCTTAGGGTTAGTAAGACCTAGTTCTACCCTACTAATCCACTACCCGCAGAGTAACCCTAGTTATAGTTTACTAATATTAGGCGTTTCTTATTAGCTATAAGGGGTTATAACCCTATAGCATAATAATAATAGTACTACTAGTACCCTCTAAGATATAGCAAACCTTCTAAGGAATATTATTAGCCTAGTAGTAGCGCGGGGCTTCTCTACCGCCCTGCTAGCTATACCTATAGTCTTACTACCTTAGATTATATAAGACTATAGTTTATTCCAGCTAGACGCCCCTACTTCATAATATAGTAAGGAGCCCGTTTTTTATAACCCCGGGGTTATATACTACTACGAGGTAGACCTCTAGCTTTCCTAGCTTACTACTTTAGCTAAATTTCCCTACTATTATATAGCTATTACCTCCTACTAGGAAACTCTTCTCTAAGGCTCTACCCTATCCTAGTAAATATACCTCCTTACTAATACTAAGTAATACTACTACGAGGCTTATAGCTTTCCTATATTATATAATACTATCTAATAGAAGTTTATACTTACTATAGCTAAGGCCTTAGGGTAGTTAACCTCGCCTAGCTAATAGTTATCCCTCCCCGTAACTCTGTTTTTACTATAGTCTACTATACTAACCCTCTGGTTTCTCCTGCTACTAATAACTATAACTAACTATAGCGTTTCTATTTATAAACTCCGTTCGCTATTAATAGTATTATTACTAATAATATACTATAGCTAGTTTTATTACGGAACTCCTCGCCTATACTACTAATAGTCCCGAAGGGGGCGCGGGTAGGTACTATTACCCCTTGCGAGAGGATAGGGAGCGCTAACTTTATAGACTAGGCTAATATAGATACTCTCTTTACTAGCCGCTCCGGGGCCCTCTCTACTATAACTAAGGATATATATTATATAGTTATATCTTATTACCCCTTAGTAGTAGAGGAAAGCTCTATAGAGGTTCCCTCTTATAATATCTCCTAACTAGCTAGTATCCCTATTATAATATCTACTACTAATATTAAGATCTATAATACTAATCCTACCTTTACTATCTACCTAAAAGCAGTCTTTAACTATTATTATATATTTTAGAACTATATTACTATCCTAATACTAGATAAGGAGGGTATATATATCGATTTTATTAATAAGTAGTAATACTAGGCCAAGGCCTCCTATCCCCTTCCCCTAGGGACTAAAGACGCTAAGCTTACTTATAATAAGTTAGATAGCCTTTATACTAAGAGTAAGATATCCTTTGTAATAGGATTAGTCCTAATTATATACCTACTATTTATTATATAGCGAGTTATCTAGGGAGTTAGGAAGGACTGCCTCGTTATTAACCTCTACCCCCTAAATAAGGTTACCCTCCCTAATATATACCCCCTTCTAAACTAGGATAATATCCTTAACTACCTCCGAGAAAAGGGATAGGTAATAAAATCTAATACTACTAGGCCTTTTTACTAGTTACCTAAATATTTAAAGCATTATAATTATATAGCTATTATCTCACCCCGTGGTATTAAAGTCTCTAATATTATCCTAATAGGGTTTAAAAGCTCCCTAGTCTATATATAACGCTTTATAGATAACCTATTCAGCGACTACTATAATATTATCTAGGCGTATACTTATAATATCGTGATTTGTAGTAGTACTACTAGAGACTATCTCCGATATATTAAAATAGTCTATAGCTCCTTTAGGCTAGCCGCCTTTATATTTCCGCTAAGAGGTTATTTACTAGCTTTACCTCTATTTAGCTTCTTAGCTACGTTATTAATACTACTAGCATCTTATAGACTAATAACTATATTAAGGCTTTTAAGCAGCTTGCTTTTCTAGGTAACCTCTATAGCCTCGAGAGATATCTTAGTATTGAGTTCGGAATTACGCCGCAGCCCCTTTGCAAAAAGACTATAATAAATTTACCTACTTTATAAGTATAATTTAGGAAATACTACATAGGTATTTTAATATATACTCTCTACTAGTTAAGGAAAATAATATAGGAACCCTATATATTCCTATTACTCGCAAGTAAACCCTCTAGATATTACTATATAAAGTCGGACGCGCGCTATACTAGGGCTAATTATATTAGAGCTAAATAGGCTACTAAGGCTCTCGTAGCAAAGCTACTATATAAGATAACTCCTTAACCCAAAAGGTTAGCCTTCCAGCAAGGTGCTAAAGGTGCTACGAAAGCTATTATATAAGATAACTCTATAACTTAAAAGGCTGACGTTCTAATAAGGTAAATACTACTATATAAGAGGTAACTCCTTAACTAAAGAGGTCTTTCCTAAGAGGTTCTTATAGCTAGAAGTATAAGAAGCTCTGCTATTATAAGCAAAGCCTTATACCTCTCCCTCTTCCTTATCCTTATCTAACCTATAATAAATCCTTAATTATATTAGTACTAGACCCTATATTTAAATACGCTAAGCCTAAGCGAGGTATACCTTTTAGTATAAATAACATAGAGGGGGTTACTAGAGAGTTTAGCCTCGATATAATTAATAAAACCTGCTCCTTTATTAACTACTCTACTATATATAGAAAGTATATTATTAGTATAGCCCTTAAGAGGGCTTACCTTAATACCCCTATAGGGGACTTTATAAGGTATAATAGTATTAGAGCTAAGTAAGTAAACTTAGTAGTAGAGGTTTAATAAGTTATTACGCACCCTATAGAGTAGCCCTTCTTTAGGTAGGTCCTCTATATTACTAAGGTAGAGGTAGCCTAGGTAGCCTAGGCCTATTAGGGCTTAAACGTCGGTAAGTACGGCTTATGCTAACTAATAGAAAGAGCGTTGCTAATAATAGCATAGCTACTAGCGGACGAAGTAGTAATAGAGGTAGTATTAGTAGCATAGGTAGTACGCGAGAGGAAAAGTCGATAGTTTTATAGTTTAAATAATTAAAAACCACGTTATTATTAATATAAGGTTAAGGATCGTGAGGCTATCTAATATAACGGGTGAATTAAGAATTAAATACCCTTTGCAAAAGTCTTGAAAATTCATTAAGTATATCATAGCCATTCGTTGGTTAGTATATATTATTAGGTAAATTAATAGTTAATAAATATATTAATATGATTAAAGATAAAGATGTTTCATATTCTAAATATAAAATACAACTTTTAGATGAAAATGAAAATAATAGTATATTATTTGAAGATGATTTTTATTTACATCTAGGTTGTAAATTAACAGAAATTATGATAGAAGCGGGATTATTTATATTTTCTAGTGTTATGTATAAAGAACAAAATCATTCTATTTTTAAAATTCCTGAACAAGTTAAAAATCTTATACCGGTATATAAGTGCAGCTATAGTTAGGAAAGAATCACGTAACCGAAGGCTATATATTATTAGGAGGCTCGGAGTTAGAAGGTCTATTACACTTGAGCAGGTAAAATCACTATGCAGTAGCCAGAGGCCGATATCTTAGCATAGCGGGTTAGCTTTACTATAATATACTATAATTTAATATTATTATAGCACCTCTTAACTACTATAAGATAGTGCTCTCTACTCTCCTCTATAGCGAGAATAAGCTACTATAAGGCGTAGCTAAGTAAACTTAGGCCTACTATCTTTCTAAGATTACCTTTAAACTTATAGACGAAGAACTCGAGTTATAGAACGCCCTATAGGTGAACCTCTATTACTAGGTAGCTAAGTATTACTATAACCTTATAAAAACGCTCTTTATTAAGCTAGATATATATAAGGGTAGGTTTAGTATAATAATCTTCTAGCTAGAGGATAAGCTTAATAATAGTAAGATCGACCTTATTACTCTCTAGATAACTAATATATACCCTATTTTATTCCTCTCCTAGGTTATTATACTTACTAAGTAGTAATTCTAGGCTACTAAGGCGGAAGTAGCTAGCGTTATATACGCTATCTAGAAGCTCCGCAAGCTCGTCTAGTCGAGCTGCTAGCTTATTAATATTCTTAATAATTATATAGCTATATATAGTATCCTTATATATACCTCATTCTATATACTTAACCTTATAAAGGCGAACTTAAAGCTTATTAATATAGCTAATTACCTTTCTTAGTTTTACCTTTAGGTTACTTATATACTAGGGAAGCTAAATATTATTCCTAACGCCCTTTCCTAGCTACTACTCCTTTAATAATCTAGCTAGGCCTCGCCTTTCCCTAAATTTAATAAACTTATAAATATTAATAATAATATCGCTAGGTATATTACTAATTATAACCTACCTAACTTTACTAGGTTTACTAGCGCTAAAGCTATAGGACTTACTATAGAAACTATTATCTATCTTAATATAGAATTCTCTACCTAGATTAGAAAATCCTATACTAATAATAGCTAATATAACGCTATCCTCTATAGTATTACTAATAATAGCGCTAGGTATTATAGGATAGTTATACCCTATGCTACCCTTTAGGAGGAGCGCTATACTATAGCTAAAAGTTACTACCCTTAGCGATTTTAGGTATAACTATAGATCCTTTATAATAAGCTCCTTTTTTATATTAACTCTAATAATATAGGGAGGCTCTATATTCCCTATGCTATTATACCTAACGTCCTCTAACTTACGTATAATAATAAGTATTATTTTAGTATTAACTAGATATATTATAAGTTAGTAGGGATATAGTTTTATAATAAGGTAAAGGCCTGCTATATATATATTTACTACTACCCTAGCTACTAGGAGAACGGGGTTAACTAAAGGCCCCCTCTAGGTACCCTATAACCTATCCCTATAATACCCTATCCCTATTATATAATAACTATCGACTTTATTATAGACCTATCTCCTATCCCTTCTATAGGTACCTTTTAGGCTATACTAGGCTATAATACCCTTAATTACCTCGCGACCTAAATATATAAATTCTCTAAGAAGGAGCTACTAATCCCTAGTAATAAGTAGTATACTATAAGGGACTAGGGACTTATATTTATCTATTTCTAGCGTATATATAACTAGGGTATCCCTATATATATTATTAGTAATTATAACCCGAAGTTTATCTCTAAGGTAAAGAAAGCTATCTTCTCCGCTCTAAAGGTTAATCTCCTCCCTTCTACTATATACTACCCCTAGACTAATAGATAGAGCAAGTAGACTAACTAGATTATTAAAATCGCCCTATAGTATTATATATAAGTAGACCTAGATATCCCCTAGGTTAAGGTTATTCCCTCCCTCTAGTATAACCTTAATAATACCCTATTAGCCCCTATTAGCTAGTCCCTAAATAAGGTTATAATAGGCTTCTACCCTAGGGCTATTCTTAATATAATAGCTAATAAGTCCGCCCCTATAGAGGCTATTAATATACTTAGGTATATCTACTAGGAGGAGGTAGCTAGCCTTATTAACTCTGCTAATAAGATTTGCTATTAATACTTATCGTGATGCCTTTAGCATCGCCTGTTCCTAGCGCAGCACGTAACTAACGTCAGCTCTAGAGCGACCTTTTTCTAGAGGTCGTTCCTCTAACTATAGTTATAAGTAACTACGTTATAGCTACTCTTATTATAATAGAATAAGCTCTTTAGTAACTATAAATATAGCCTTATAGGACGTTTCGTAATAGTTATAAGCCTAGCTCTAACTAGACCTCTAATTACTATTTTAAAATAAGCTTTTACTACTAAAAGTACTTACTAAAACTTCCTCTCTCTTATTCCTTCTTTCCTCCTTATTATATACTATTCTCTACTACTATAAACCCTCTATTTCTAAATAACCTTAACTATAATATCTTCTATTACTATTACTATAATATTATACTACTTAACTATATATAGGGATTTCGCTACTTAGTATATTATAATCTAAGCTAAAGCCTAAGCTACTAGAGTCTAGAAGTATATTAACCTAGATAACCCTAAGGGACCTTTATACCTAGGTAAGACCTTATTAGAAACCCTAACTCTTAATATATATATATCTAAATAAAACTAGGATATTAATACCTAATACTTATAGGAGAAGAGCGCTTATATTTAATATATCGCTCTACTTAACTAGGAGGCTTTAGAAGAAGCTATTACTAATACCGCGCCTAGGACTACTCCTAAGTCTACTACTAGGATATAAATAATAAACGAATTATAACCCCTTTAGCCCCTAGCTACCCTAGTTATAATTAATAAGAATACTATAGGTATATAGGAATAATACCTAGAGCACTTTTTTTCACTTACTATATAAAAGTCTAAGTAAACCCGCAAGGACTAGAAGTTTTAATAGATTAACTATCTAGTTATAAAGACTATTACTTATAATATTATTATACTTATATATATAGAACTTCTTATTAAAGGGGATATAACCTTTTATAGCCTTATTATTAATCTTAAATATCGTTACGCTCTAAGCGAGGCTAGTACCCTTATTACTATTTAAGAGGAGTATTAATCCTAACGCCTAGATTAAGGACTTTAGGGGTATTTACCTCCGCGCTACCTAGCTTAAGCTTCTTAAAGTAAGTAGTACCCTTACTTTAAAAACTTTTTTTTAAGTAGTAAGTTATTACTTTATACTTACTTAAGCTAATATAGAGATTCTAAATATCCTTAAATAGGAGCGAGTAGGGATACTAGTCTCTAATATAAGCTAATATATTAATATATTTAAGGACCTCTTATATAAGGATATACTCTACTTAAAGTCACGAGGATAAAGTACTAGGGTCTTTATAATACTAGCTAGCTATATAAATAAGACTAACTTATTAAGCGTTCCTATAACTAGTAACTTATTTAGTAGTAAATAGTATTTATATAGGTCGAGCTATTAATAGCTAAGTATTGATTATAACTACTTAGAAGCTACTTTAACTAGATATTACTAGAAGGGCCCCTATATATTAGTAATAGATATATAAGTAGCTTAGATCTATAACTAGTTAAATAGTAACTTACGCTTTACTAATCTTTATAAAGAACTTACTTATAAGAGCTAGCTACGCGCTATACCTTATAAGGGTAAAAACTATTAAAATAATAAGGGGGGTAATAAGGGTTTATCTAAGAAATCTTATATAGCCCTAAGCTACCTTATTAATATAGTAATAGTCGCTTTTTATATAGCTCTCTTAAAGAAGGTTAGGGATAATATAGTTAATTTAAATAAAGAGTACTTAAATATCTTTATAACCCCTGACTTTGGACCCTATATATTATATATGTTTATAGTCCTAGATAACTATAGAGGGATATACCTTATTAATAATAAGTCCCTCCTTATCCCCTCCTTAACTAGGTATTATAATAGAGAATAGGTTAATTCTAGAATAGCTTTATACCTAATTATTATAAAGGGTATATAGATTATTAAGAACGCTCTTAATAGCTTAAGAGGTATAAATCTAGAGGACCTTATACTTTATAATATAGGATATATAGAGAACGTTTATATTAATATTATCTCTAAAGAGCTATTTTAGAAAATAGGTATTTAGTACTTAGGGTATAACTATATACTTTACTTTAGAACCTATATAAATAGCGTTATAGTTAAGAAACTCATTAGGAAGGCGAACCTCGCCTTCCTTAAATATAAGCCTTATTCTTTAAACTCTATTCCTAAGTAGATCCCCCGAAGTATTAATACTATTATTAATAATATAAACTATATATTTATAATATATAAGTATACCTCTTTTATACTACTACTAGACTAGAGCGATAACGTAATATTTTAATACCTCTAAAGCGGGTACCTTAGCCCTAAGGCTCTAGAGTAGCTAGTATATACTACTTAGGGGGTAAGGATTAAAGGCTTAATACGCCTATAATACTAATGCTATATAGTTATATATACTAAATAGGTAATTTCGAGACGAATATTAGAAGATAAAGTAATAGGCCCTTACTATAGGATTGCGTAGGATCTTTTTAATTACCCTAAAGGCTTTAACTAGACCCCAGTAGCTCCTTATTATTAAGGATAAATATACTAGTTAGCTCTTTATATTTCTATACGTCGATAAGACTTATAGTAACATTATACTCGCTCTGTATACCTTTAAGTAATAAATATCTTAATAGAAGGATTTTCTATTTATAAATTTAGATAAAATATCGAGAGGTTAGTAATTTAACTTAGAGGCTATATAGGATATAAGGACTAGACCTATATAGAAGGAATAGAAATTAAAATAACCCCTCTATATATAAAGGAACTAAATAGTAGAGGGGAACAGGCTAGTTAGGAAGTTATAACTTAAATAATTAAGATACTTACTATAGCTAGCTTATTTATAAAACTATAGGCTAAGATAGTACTAGTAGTAACGACGCTTTATAATATAAGCTTACTTAACCGCTACGACTAGCGTTCACTACTATAAATTAAAGAGGAGTAGTTCTACTAGTACTTTTACTAGTAGTAACCTAATAATAGAGCGACCTTAACCCGTAACCTTCGCCCTTACTAGGGATATATATATACCTATAGCTACTATATATACCCCCTTAAGAGGGAATAAGAGAGAGGAATTAATAAGAGAGACTATAAGGTAGTACTACGGGGATATATTAGATACCTAGTAGGATATATTCTAAACGCCTATAACCTATATAGGGTCTAGATCTCTATATTATATATAGTTATTATTATATAGAACGTGAAGTTTAATAAATAAACTTTTTATATAAAGGATAAGGTAAAAGAGGCTATCTTAGAAGATATTAGCTATAAGATAGTAGAAGAGATTAAAGAGCTTATATTATAAGTTAATTTTAAACTCTAGATCCTAGGTATTATAGATAAGGATAAAGCTATATTAATACTTATAACTAAATAGTTACTTATACTAACCCTCGTTCTTATAACTAAGTCTCTAAGTAGAAGAATCCTAAAACTTCTAAAGGGATAGATAAGTTAGAAGGGGGGGTAGCTATTATCCCCTAATCCTATACTAGAGCTAGATAAAAGCTTAGCCCTAATAGATAGAGTAATAAGTATAATATATATACTAGAAACGAACTATATATATAAAGCTATTAGAGAAGTTAATTCTAAAGGGGAATAGATTAAGAACTATATTATAATTAAACTACTACCTGCTTTATAATATATTTCTAAAGCAGGTAAGAGTAATAAGAACGAATCTTTAGATATTAAGCCCTTAAATCTACTAGTATAGCTATACTAGGATAGAGAGGAGAGGGCTAATATTAAATAGAGGTCTAACTAGGTATATAACTAAGAGGGCTATAGCTAAACTTATTAAAGCTAATAACTATATAATTTACTACTTAGTAACTTATAACTAGGAATAATAGAAAGCGAATCCCGCTCTAGTTACTAGTTTTTACTCTAATATTATATAAAGCGGGAGCAGGTATCTAGCTTCTTTAAGACTTTTATACCTAATTAGTAGAAAGCCTTTTTAGAAGCTAATATAAGGTATTATACGCTCTATAGCTATATTTATACTACTATTTATAGCGCGAGGCCCGCTCGCGTAACTATAATAATCTATAAACGTCTAACTACTAATAACCTTACTAAGCTACCTCGCTTATAGAAGGAACTTTTAAACCTCCTATAAGCGCTCTAAACTCGCTTGAAAGAAGTAGCTAAGGTTAAGATAAGTAAATTATAATAGATAGATATATAGCGCGTAATTAATTAAGAGATAATAATAAAGAGACTAATCCCTTTAAAGTAGGTATTTACTTATAAATTTAATAAGGATAATATCCTTAACTAGTATAAAGTAAGGATCTATATTCAAGGCAATTAGTAAGAGAAGTTACCCCTCGAATAGACTTATATAATAACCCTTGCTACTTATACCTTTAGGGTAGTAATAGTAATTACTATATAATTCGACCTCGAAGTTAAATAATTCGATGTTATTAATACGTTCCTAAACGCCTCTTAGGACCTAAATAAACACCTAATTATTTATAAGTTATTAAATAGCTTTAAGTAGCCTAGAAAGTATATCAAACTACGCTATATGCTCTATAGGCTAAGGGATATACTACTACTCTAGTATAAGAAGTTCTCCTTAACCCTTTAGTATTTAGGCCTTATGCCTATAAATAAAGACCTATATCTCTTCTAGTTAACTAAGAAGAGGGTCCTCGTTATCTTCTATATAAATAACTTCCTCGTCTTATTTTATAAGAACTATAAAAAAGTAGTATAAAGGGTAATTACTAGCCTAAAAGAAGTATATAAGTTAAAGAAATAGGGCCTAGTTAAATACTATCTTAGAATTAGAGTTATTTATAACTAAGCTATATAAAAGGTAAACCTTTATTATAACTAATATATTAAGCGGGTTATAAAGAAGTTTAATTTACTCGACTTAAGAGCGCTAGTAACCCCCCTTCTAAACCTACTACTTCTAAAGAGTAAAATAGTAGTAATACTATTAGAGGTAAAAGGTTTCTAAGAGAAGATCGGCTCTATACTCTATATTACTATTATAATCTAACCCGACGTCGCTTTTATATATTCTCTACTCTCGAGATTCCTAATAAATCCCGCTCCTTCTTATTATTCCGCTACTAACTAGGTTATATAGTACTTATGTTATACTTATTACCTTATAATATACTTTAGTAACTTAGGGGGTAGATAGGTACTACTAATTATAAGCAACGCTTTATTTATAGATATTAAGGAGATATAGAGGTTATCTTAAAGGTATATAATCTTGCTCTTTAGAGGACTAATCTAGTAGAAAGCTATTTAATAAGCTATAGTTATAATATTGATAATAGAAGTAGAGCTTCTAAGCCTCGAATATATTACTAAGGAAATAATTACTCTTTAGAGGCTATTTAGGGATATTACTCTTAAACCTAGCGATATCTAGTAGATTTACCATAATAACTAATAGATAATTCGTCTTATAGTAAGTAAAACGTAATAGATCTTAACTAAGCTATAGTATATTAATATTTAGAATATATAGCTATAATAAGAATACGCTAGGGGATTATTTAGTATAATATATATACGGCCTCTGGCCACTACATAGTGATTTTACCTGCTTAAGTGCAACAGACCTTCTAACTCCGCGCCTCCTAATAATACACAGCCTTCGGTCACGTGATCGTAACTCTCCTAACCATAGCCGCACTTATACGTGCCCTACTAGATAGCCTCACGATCTTTAAGGAGTCACCTCTCGTATAGTAGCGTTCGCAGCACCTTCAGCACCTTACTAGAAGGTCGACCTTTTGGGTTAAGAAGTTATCTCGTATAGTAGCTTTCGCAGCACCTTGCTAAAAGGTTTAGCGAGGGCGTTTCTAGGCCACGAGAGCCTTAGTAGCCTATTTAGCTCTAATATAATTAGCCCTAGTATAGCGCGCATCCGACTTTATACGAGGGTTTATTTATAAGTAATAGGAATATATAGGGTTCCTATATTATTTTCTTTAACTAGTAGAGGGTATAGGTTAAAATACCTATATAATATTTCCTAAATTATACCTACGAACTAGGTGAATTTATTATAATCTTTTTGCGAAGGGGCTGCGGCGTAATTCCGAACTTAATAATATATATACTAATAAATAATATACTAGCTAATAGTCTTATAAAAGTTCTAAACTATAAGATATTTAAATAGTTCTATTTACTCCTTAATTTAAAAGATATATAGAGAATAATTATAATAAATAAGGGACGCTTTAAATAAGTATAAGAGGGCTAGTAGCGCCTAACTTTTAATTAATTTATAGCTTACTAGCTAGGGAGCTTAAAGTCGCTCCTATAGGAGTAAAAGAATATAATATACCCTAAACGGCTGCTTTAAAACGCTAATTCTCTACTACCTAACCTTAGAGGATTTACTTATTCTAATCTATTAGGATATTATATAAGGGTAGTAATACCTCTAGTAAATATATACTAATAAGACTATTAACTATATAGCGCACTATAATAGCTATATTACTAGTAAGCAGATAAGGTATAGGTATACCCGTACTAACCGCTAGGGTTCTAAATAGAACTAGGGTAGGAGATAGAGTAACGACGCTATATATACTAGAACTACTTATTACCTTAGGAGCCCTACCCGAACCCTTATTATTACTATCCTTCTTTATTATTACGATCTCCTCCTTTTAGGTAGTAATAGCCTTATAGAGCGTAGCCCTCTAATAAGCGAGGGTTTATAAGTCGTATTAAAAGATAGTTATAAAAACGAAGCGTATATAGAACTTTACCTTTCTAACTACTAGATTATCTAAAGTCTTAGTTTTAGTATATTAGTAAGTTATAATAGTAATAGGGGTGCTTATCTATTAATAAGGCACCTTACCTTTATAATAGTAGTTATACTTACCCGCTATACTAAGCTAGTACTTTCTATTTAATAAGCCTAAGAGCTTACTTAAAATATACTAAAAGTAGTACTTATTAAATAGGAGTACTTACTCTTTCTCTATACCTCTACTAGGGGGAGGAGAGCTAGGAGGGAGCTCTAAACTACCCTTATTAATACTCTCCTCTTTATCTATCTCCTTAGGGATTATAACTTACTAAGAGCTATCTTCTTAAACTACTTAGGAGGGTAACCCTAGGGCCTCTTAAGCTATAAACCCTTACCCTTAGAGCTACTCTCTATAAATTACTTCTACTTCCTTCTACTCGCTATATAATATATTAATATATTATATATTAATAATAAGAAGGAATAATATATTCATAACCTTATTATTACTCTCTAGGGGAGGAGGGCGCGCCCCTGTACCCCTAGCTTTATTCTTACCTTTAGTAGCGCGCGCCTTCTTAAGGGCTATAGCCTAACTAGTCTTCCTTTCAGGAGGTATTTATAAATATATTAGTATATTATAATAGCTTTAAGATTATTATATAATATATTTATATATACGTACCTATAATAAGGTTATTATTAGAACTAAAGTTAGGTATATATATAGTTATTATATTATATATAGGGAAGAGTTAAGAAAGTAGGGGCGGTAGCTAGGTTATTTTATTTAGAATTAATATAATAGTAGCTACCCTACTTAAGCTAATAAGAGATAACGGATTCTACTACTATTAGTAAGAGTTAGTAAATAAAGGGTATTATAATAGTAATAGTAATAGTTATAAAGGCAGAAAACTATAACTATTTACACCTCGCTTATACCTAATATAAATAACTTTACTTTATTATCTCTTTTATAAATAGGCTTATTTATAGGTTATTTATAGATATAATACTTTATATTTAGGTATTTTAAGGGATACTACGTAGTTAGGCGCTTTTCTAGCTACTACTACGTCCAGGGGGGTATATTATAATACCTTTAGTATTACCTATTTCTAGCGCGGTATATAACTAATATTAGCTCCAGAGCGACCTTTTTCTAGAGGTCGTTCCTCTAACTATAGTTATAAGCGACCACGTTATAGCTACTCTCGTTATAATAGAACAAGCTCTTTAGTAACTATAAATATAGCCCTATAGGACGTTTCTTAATAATACTATAACTATTATTAAATAGATATTAAATTCGATATTAGTAACCTAGTCTAGGTTCGCCTTAGTAAGGGCTACTATCTCCCTAGCTACCTAAAGTATAAGTAGTCAGCTACCCGGGCGGGACCCTTCTATATCCTCGCTAAGGTAAACCTAACTACTTACTAGCTCGATCTCCCTATAGCTTAGAGGATCTACCTAGTCCTTAATATCGCATAGCTCTACTACCTAGCTAAGGGACTAGATCTATTCTATTAGATACTAGTACCCCTATAGCTTATTATTATTAATACTTATAATAAGTATAAAGTAGACTACCTTATAAACTAATAGATTACCTAGCATAGGTGTAATCTAACTATCTGCTACCTCGTGAAGTAGAAGGGCATTCCGTAGCTAAGAATACCTAGGAGCTATATAAAAGCCTGCTTATTTATACTAGTAATATAGTTAAAACCTTTAAGGAGGCTATACCTCTCTATACTAATAAAGAGTAGGGATACTAATACTATACCTAGCCTATTATAGGGCCTCTTTAAATATTATAATTACCTTTTTTAAAGCTATATATAATCATATTATTAGCTATTGCCCTAGGATAGTTCTCTTTTATAAGAGTAAGAGAGTACTATGCTAGTCTTTATTCACTATTAGGGTAGTATTTTCCTATACCTTCTAATAATAAAGTTATTCGCTATAATAATATACTTATAACCCGCGCAGCAGATATATATCACTATATTAGCTTTTTCTTTACCCTTAGCCTATTCTTTAGCTAACTTTTCGTTTTAGCCTAGCGCCTTCCGCCTACTTATATATATATTAACTCTTATTTTTTTAACCTAACTAACTTACTTATAACCTCTAACCTTTATATCACGCCTATAACTTCATATATAGGGCTAATTCTTTATCTTTTTAGCCTTTTTAATTCTTCTCTTTCTACTTATTTTTCTCTACTACTCTCCTACTATCTTTCTTATTACTATAATTTCTAACTAATACCCCTCTAATACCCCTATTAGTACTAATAACGCTCCCTAGCTTAGCGTTATTATTCCCTACTTATAAGTCTTTATTCCCCTCCCGGAGGGTAATTCCTTTAATTTAATAACCTAGTCTCTAGTAGCTAAATAGATATTAATAGCGCTATAGGTACTAGCTACTACCTTGCGAGCCCCCCCGCTAGCCCTGCGAATACTCCTGCTAGCCCCGCTCCTGCTAGCCCTATTAGTTAGAAATCCTAGTATTATAGGCTACGCCCGGGTCAAGCCTACCTAGGCTTCTGCCTAGGTTTACCGCCTTAGGCAGCTACCTAGGGCCTACCTATAGCCTACCTAGTTATTCCCTATAGACTAGCGAAATCTCTATAAGAGAGGAAACTTCCTCTTTTCCTCTTTAGCTTAAATAAATAATATTATAATCACCTCTTATTAAATAAACTTAGGTCTAACCCCTTATATATTTAAGCTTATTACTATAATAATAATAATAAGTTAAGCGCTACTCCCTACCTATTAATAAGATAGTTAATAGTAGTATAGCTAAAACTTAAGATAAGCTATTATAAGCTAACTTAGTAGTAGTAATAGAGTCCCTCTAGTAATAGCTATAGGAGGTTAAGTAGGGGAATAGCTAATATTAAGCTCGGAATTACGCCGCAGCCCCTTTGCAAAAAGACTATAATAAATTCACCTAGTTCGTAGGTATAATTCGGGAAATACTATATAGGTATTTTAACCTATACCCTCTACTAGTTAAGGAAAATAAGATAGGAACCCTATATGTTCCTACTACTTATAAGTAAACCCTTATATAAAGTCGGATGCGCGCTGCACTAGGGCTAATTATATCGGAGCCGAACGGGCTACTAAGGCTCTTATAGCCTAGAAAAGCTACTATATAAGATAACTCCTTAACCTAAAAGGTTAACCTTCTAGCAAAGTGCTAAAAGTAAATGCTATTATATAAGAGGTAACTCCTTAACTAAAGAGGTCTTTCCTAAGAGGTTCTTATAGCTAGAAGTATAAGAAGCTCTGCTATAAGTAGGGCCTTATACCTCTCCCTTATCCTTATCCTTATCTAACTTATAATAAATCCTTAACTATATTAATACTAAACCCTATATATAAATACGCTAAGCCTAAGCGAGGCACGCCCTTTAGTATAAATAATATAGAGGGGATCGCTAGAGAGTTTAGCCTTAATATAATTAATAAAACCCGCTCCTTTATTAATTACTCTGCTATATATAGAGAGCGTATTATTAATATAGCCCTTAAGAGGGCTTACCTTAATACCCCTATAAGGGACTCTATAAAGCGTAATAATATTAGAGCTAAGTAAGTAAACTTAGTAATAGAAGTTTAGCGGGTTATTATATACCCTATAGAGTAGCCCTTCTTTAAGCAGGTCCTCCGTATTACTAAGGCAGAGGCAGCCTAGGCAGCCTAGGCCTATTAGGGGAACGTTAGTAAGTACAGCTTATACTAACTGCTTTAATATAGAGAGAGCGTTACTAATAATAGCATAGCTAGCGGACGAAGCAGTAATAGAGGCAGTATTTAATAGCAGCGTGGGTAGTACGCGAGAGGGAAAGTTAATAGTTTCGTAGTTTAAATAATTAAAAACCACGTTATTATCAATATAAAGTTAAAGATCGTGAGGCTATAGGTATATATAAGTATAGCTATAGTTAGGAGAGGATCACGTAACCGAAGGCTATATATTATTTAGAGGCGCGGAGTTAGAAGGTCTGTTGCACTTAAGTAGGTAAAATCACTATGTAGTGGCTAGAGGCCAGGGGAATAGCTAATATATAGCTATATAGATCCCTATAAGTATTACTAGTAAGGTACTAGTAATACTTAGTATAATACGCTAGAAGCTACTACCCCTACTCTTGAAATTTTTAAGTAAGTAGAAGGAATATATTACCTAGGTATAATAAATAAGGTATAAGATTACTATAGATAGGGCGTTTTATACTATAGATATAGAGGTATAATACCTTATTAACTCCTACTTAGATATTATACTTTAGTAAATAGTTTTTACTTTCTATAGAGCTAGGGGGAGTAAAGGAAAATATAACCCTAAGGACTTTATAGCTTACCTACACTAGATATATAAGGACCTAAATATCTAGTTATAAGCTATAGCCTAACTATAAACCCTCTATTAAAAAGAGAATAAATCCCTAGTAACCTTCTTATTAAGACTTAAGTAAATACTAGCTAATAGAAGTAGTATAAACTAGCTTAGTTAAGTTTAGATCTCGCTTCTAGAGGCCTCCCTTACTCCTAAGCTAAGGGAATAGCTAATTACTATTAACCTATTAGCTAATTATAATAGCTAGCTCTTAAAGATCTAGAGTATTATATAGAAAGTAGAGGGCTAGAAGGTCTCTAATAACTACTAAGTAACCTACTAGAGACTTACTACTAAGGATACTAAGGGGGATACTAAGGGGGATACTTATATAACTAGAGCTATATATATCTTATAAGTTAAGAAGGTAAGACGCTATAACTATTAAAACTCTAGGTCCTCCTTAAGTACCTCCCTAGTATAATTCTAATAGCCTTAGAAGAGTATCAAGGACCCCTATACTTATTATACTTATAGAGCTAGAGGTTATATTACTTACTACTACTCTAATAAGGAGGATTAGCTACCTAGGGTTATAAAAATAAAAACCCTAAAAGAAGAACTAGTATACTATAAGGTTATAATAACTACTACGTAGTAGCTAACTCCTTAAAAAAAGATAAGGAGTTAGGGAAAAACTAACTCTAGAGCGAAATTAAGCCCTAGAGCTTACTAAGGAGGAGATATTAGGTTAAAAAGAATATAAATAAGAATAACTAGCTAATAATAAGCTTATTATTATTTAAGTTAGAGTTAATAGAGGATATCTAGCTTATATCCTAGTAGATACTAGGAGTAATACCTATGTAATAATTAACCTTTCCTTAGTCTAACGCCTTTACTTTCTATATATTAAGAAGAGATACTAACTTATAAGGGGTATATACTTAGTAAATTATTACTAAGTAATACTCTAGGTATAGTAGTATTTAACCTAGAAATAAGTAATTATACCTAGTATATCTTTATATATATAGTTAATAGCCTAGACCCTAGTATCCTCTTAGGATACTCTTAGATAGAATAGAACTAAGTTATTTATAACGCTATAGCCTACTAAGTATACTATAGGAAGGGATAAGTTAGGCTATACTTAAAGGATTAAAAGGAAACGCCCCTTATAAAGGAAATAAGAGTTATAAGGTTCCTTAATATACTATTATTCTCTATAATCTACTAATACCTAGCGAGATAACGGGGTAAGTGCTAGGAGGGTATTATAGAGGTATTAGTATAAGCTATTAGCTTAGCTAATATTAAGAAAGCCTTAAACTTAAAACTAAAAGAGGACTAATAATACTATTTATTAAGCTAGGTCTTAAAGGAGTTTCCTAACCTATTTAACCCTAATAAGGCTTAATTATTACCCCCTAAGTAACTAGGGGTAGACTACTAGATTAACCTTATACTAGGACTAGATAGAAGGGAGCTATTACTCCCTTAGGGTCCCCTTTATAATATATTAAGAGAAGAGCTTTAGTACTAAAAAAGACCCTATAAGACCTCCTAGATAAGGGGTTTATTAAGGCTAGTAGCTTACTTATTAGGGTACTAGTACTTTTTATAAGGAAGCTAGGTAGAGGAATTTGCTTCTATATTAACTATAGAGCCCTTAATATAATTATTAAGAAAGATTACTACCCCCTCTTATTAATATCTAAGATATTACGCTAGGTAAGTATAGCTAAGTAATATACTAAGCTAGATATAGTAATAGCTTTCTATAAGTTAAAAATAATAGAGGAGTACTATTCTATACTTAGTATAAGTTATTTAAGGCCTCTGGCCACTGCATAGTGATTTTACCTGCTTAAGTACAACAGACCTTCTAACTCCGCGCCTCCTGACAATACATAGCCTTCGGTCACGTGATTATAACTCTCCTAACTATAGCTACACTTATATATACCTATAGCCTTATAATCTTTAACTTTATATTAATAATAACGTGGTTTTTAATTATTCAAACTACGAAACTATTAACTTTTCCTCTCGCGCACTACCCGCGCTACTAATACTACCTCTATTACCGCTTCGTCCGCTAGAACTATGCTATTATTAGTAACGCTCTCTCTATTAGTCGGCATAAGCCGTACTTACTAACGCCTAGGCCGCCTAGGCCGCCCCTACCTTAGTAATACAGAGGACCTACTTAAAGAAGAGCTACTCTATAGGGTATATAACAACCCGCTAAACTTCTACTACTAAGTTTACTTACTTAGCTTTAATACTATTACGCCTTATAGAGTCCCCTATAGGGGTATTAAGATAAGCCCTCTTAAGGGCTATACTAATAATATACTCTCTATATATAGCAGAGTAGTTAATAAAGGAGCAGGTTTTATTAATTATATTAAGGTTAAACTCTCTAGTAATCCCCTCTATATTATTTATACTAAAGGGTATACCTTACTTAAGCTTAGCGTATTTATATATAGGGTTTAGTATTAATATAGTTAAGGGATAAGGATAAGGAAGAGGGAGAGGTATAAGGCCCTGCTTATAGTAGTAGAGCTTTTTATACTTCTAGCTATAAGAACCTCTTAGGAAAGACCTCTTTAGTTAAGGAGTTACTTCTTATATAGTAGCATTTATACTTCTTATATAGTAGCATTTATAATACCTTACTAGAAGGTCGACCTTTTAGGTTAAGGAGTTATCTCGTATAGTAGCTTTGCTGTAAGAGCCTTAGTAGCCCGTTCGGCTCTAATATAATTAGCCCTAGTATAGCGCGCGTCCGACTTTATATAAGGATTTGCTTATAAGTAGTAGGAATATATAGGGTTCCTATATTATTTTCCTTAACTAGTAGAAGGTATAGGTTAAAATACCTATATAGTGTTTCCTAAATTATACCTACGAACTAGGTGAATTTGTTATAGTCTTTTTGCAAAGGGGCTGCGGCGTAATTCCGAGCTCAATAAGTTATTTAAGTAAGTAATTTACTTATTTAGCCTAACTAATACCCCTACTAGCTTCTAGTAATATATTAATAATATCTTATAAGACTACCTTAATAACTTTATTACCACTTATATAAATAATATATTAATCTACTCTAATAGAATAAGGGAAGAATATAAGAGGAAGGTCTAGAAGGTCCTCTAGAGGTTAGTAGATATAAGGCTAAACCTCGACCTTATAAAGTATAAGTTCTTAGTTAAGAGGGTTAAGTATATATAGTTTATTATAATAGCAGGAGAGGGTCTCTCCTATAACTCTAAAAAACCCTAGGCGATTACTAAATAGTTACCCCCTACCTCCCTAAAGGGGGTCTAGAGCTTCCTAGGGTTTATAAAATATTATAATATAGGGATATTATTAGACTACTTATACTACTTATTAGGAAGAATATAACGTTCTAATAGGGAGATAACTAAGAATAAGCCTTCTTATAACTTAAGTAGCTCTTTAATACTTAGCTAGTACTCTACTAGTTTAATCTAGAAAATAAGATTATTATTAAAACTAACTATTTAGGATTTATATTAAGAGGGGTATTCTTATAAGTTAACCTAGAGGGTACCTAGTATCCTATAGCATTCTACTTATAGAAGCTCTTACCTATAGAGTATAACTACCCTATTTATAATAAGGAGCTCCTAGTAATTCTTTTTTATATATATATATAGAGGGCGGAGCTATATAGTATAACTACTTTTAAGGTATTAACTAACTACTAGGAGCTTAAATACTTTATAAAGAAGTAGCGCCTTATAGAGCGCTAGAGCTAGTAAGTAGAGGAGCTATCCTAGTATAACTTTATTATTAAATACCGCCCTAGTAAAGAAGTAGTAGCTCCTAATACCCTCTCTTAGAGAGAGTAAGACGTACTATAAGGGTAAGATAATAAGTAGAAGTAAGGGAGGGTCTTATAGCTAATACTAGACTATACTTACTCCTATAAGGACCTTATAGTTAGCCCCCTAGTAAGGAGAAATTAAAAGGGCTATACTAATATCCTAGATATTATAGTCTTTAATAATAACTCTAAATAATAAGCGCTATAGCTAGAAACTATAAAGAAGGATATAATATATAAAGTAATATATTATATAGTTACCTCCTAGCTTTAGAGCTTCCTATTAGATATAAAGGCTAAGGTTTAAATTAATAAGTATAATATTAATAATTAGAGGAGGCTAATATTTAGAGGGAAGCTATAGATACCTAGCGGGGAGGATAATAATAACCTATTAGAGGAGCTTTATATAAAGATTATTTAATAGAGCTATAACTTATATATAACTACCTACTTAGGCTATAATAGCACGCTAGAAATAATAAGCTAGTAGTTCTACTAGCTAGGATAATTATAAATAATATAGAGATTTATAAGGAACTATAATATCTATAGAGGGATATATATCTAGAGGTAAGCTAAGAGGGGCTTCTTAAAGCCCCTACTAGTACCTACTTAGTTATACTTAGACCTCTTAATAGACTTTATTATAAACTTATTACTTATAAAGGATAATACTAGCTAATACTTATAAGTTATAATAAATAGGCTAGGTAAGTTAGTAATCCTAGAGTATATAGGTATTATAGAAGCAGAAGCTTATACTTATTAGTTCCTTATATCCTACTTCTAGTTCTATAGGTTCTTATATAGTATTATTAGTAATTAAGGGTCTTATTAAGTAAGCTACTTCTAGGCTAAATTCTATTACCTTACTAGTATAAGGAGGCTATTAAGGACTATATACTACTTATAAATTAATAGTAATACTAAGAGGTAGAAGTAGGAGATATAAGCTATCCTATAGGTATTTATAACCTAGGTATAGGATAAATAGGGGTAGCTCCTACTTACTACTTAGCTAGCGCTCTATAATAGGGTTAGTAATATAACTAGGCTTTCGCTATTCTTCTTAAAATACGGGTATTATACTAACCCTATACTTATAATAAATAATATAATAGAGGAGACCCCCTCTAGGGATATAGTAGCTACCCTCCTAGTAATAAGGCTATAGGAGGTAGTAGACTTTATCTAAGTAAGTATTATAATAGCTTAGTAATATAGCGAGGAGAATATAACCTAGTATAGGATACCTATAGAAGAGTACTAGGTAAGTACTAAGGTTTAGCTCTTAATAGCTAACTATAGGAGCCCTAGGCCTAATAAGAAGCTATTATAGTTATATTATAAATATACTATAGTAGGAGTCCTAAGCTTATACGTTATCGAGTTAGATATACTTAGTAATATCTACCCGAGGTTCTATATAGACCTCCTCTAGAGGGTACTAGAGGACCCCTTACTTATATAGATAAGGATAGACCCCTAGCTACTACTAATTATAGCTAATAATAGCGAATTTAAGTAGTATATAGAGGAAATATATATAGCGTAATAGAAGGCAGTTAGGCGAGGGTAGAGGCGTAAGGTCCTAGTTAAGTAGGAGGGGTATATAGAGCCTACCTAGGAGCCTATAGAAGCTATTATAGATATTACTATAGTAGATAGGTATAAAGCCCTATATAAGCTAGTTATAAATAATAATAGTAATCTAGCCTATACCTCAGGGGGGACTAGCTAGGAGGGGGGATAGTATTATAAGCTACGCCTAGGTTAAGCCTACCTAGGCTTCTACCTAGGTTTACTATTTTAAGGAGCTACCTAGGGCTTACCCGGGGCTTACTTAGTTATTCCCTATAGACCAGCGAAATCTCTACTAGAGAGGAAACTTCCCCTTTTCCTCTTTAGTATAAATAAATAGTATTATAGCAACCTCTTATTAAATAAACTCAGGTCTAACCCCTCGTACCTAGTAGTCTATTATCCTTAACTCTAAGGGGGAGATTATTCCTAAGGGGGAGAGTATTCTTAAGGACTCTACTCGAGGATAAGGATAATAATAAGGAGGTTAAGGTTAGTAATAATAATACTATAGCTACTAATACCTAGCTAAATATTCCTAGATATTACGCTAATGGCCTTATTACCTGCTATACTATTAAGCTTACTACTTATAACCTCTTCTATTATTTTCCTAACTCTACCCTCTAGGCTAAGGTTAATACCTACCTCGCTAAGCTTTTTAATGGCTACCCTGCTATTACTAATATCTCCTCTAACCCTAGGGTTTGCTATATCTAGAGCGCCTATAAACGCGCTATAATAGTAATATAAAATAGTAATACCTTTACCTACCTCCTCCCCTCTTATATAGCTATTCTTATTATTTTTATTTCCTACTACTCTAGCACCTTTAATACTAAGATCGCTAGCGCTCTTATCGTTCTTCATTATATAGACCTTATATCTCCTATTACTATTATTAGCCTCTAGAGCGTTTATACTATTAATAACGCTATATATACTACTACTACTAAAGCCCGCTATAGCGCTATTACTATTACTAAGACTACTACTACTACTAAGAAGCGTATTAGCAAGCTAACTACTAGCCTTTATAACTAGCTTATTCCCTATATTACTACTATTAAAACTAAGGTTAAAGCTCTTAGCGCTATAGGTTAGGGTAATATTACTAACCGCCTTACTAATATTAAGAATAGTATAGTTACTTAGTAAGTCCTAGGTAATAAGATTACTTAGGCTACTACGAAATGTAGCTATAGTATAGAGGCCTTTCGCACTAAGGTTATGCGCTTTTACGCCCTTATTAGTAACTATAGCCCTGCTCCTATCTCCCCTATTATAAGCTATGCTACTACCTAGAAGACTATACCCAATAAGAAATATAAGTTAGATAATATTAGTGATATTTTTAAATAAGAAACCTATAATATAGGGACTACCTATAGAGGGATAGAATTATTTACCACTAGGATAGTAGCTTTTCCTATTTAGGGGTAGATATTACTATATAATAGTATATAGTTACTATTATATAATATCTATTACTTAGAAATAGTACTAGTAGAATAGAATATAAGAGACTAAGACTTTTATACTAAGATAACTTATACCTATATTTATTACTATTCACTGCTTTATTATTTCTATTTACTATAGTTTCGCTAAACCTCTCGTTACTCTCTTAGTATAGCTATAGGTATACTGAGGAGATGGTTATAATAGGGTTATAAAGCCTCTATATCCCTATTTACATAAATAAAAGTCTAGGGCTATTTATCTCCCTAGTATCAATATAGCAATACCCTCTCTTGGTATTTAATAGACTTAGTATATTATCTTTCCTAGCTTATAAGTATTATAATCTATAGTTATAATACATATCCCGCCTTTTACCCTCGCTCTATGCCTTCCTACTTGTAATTAGTATATAATAGCTTCTCTAGTATAGCTAAGCTATAAGTAATACTCGCTATAGCTCCCCTATCGAGGCTTCCTTCTTATTAATATAATATATATATTATATTCTAGAGGAGTTAGCATAATATTATTATAAAACACTACTTAGGTCTTCTTTAGTATATACTCGAGGATATATTAATTTTAGATATCTAGGACCTTTGCTATATAGGTCCTATTATAGTATTAGAGGTACTACTAGTCTAGCGTATTATCTTAGTATAACCCCTTATTCTTTAATCAACTATAGGATATAAGATTACTTATTTCTATACTATATTATATAGCGTTATTAAAATAGAGGGTAGATTAATACCCTCCTAATCTAACTATATTTATAACTATAGATCTATATTCTTTATAGGTATTAGCTTAGATCCCTTAAGGACGAAGTCTTTATTATAAGTACTATAGAAAGGTTATTTAGAATATAAACTATTAGTCCTAACTCTAGGAATACTAAATTAGATAGCCTATAGTTATAAGCTATTAAGAATACTACTCCCATAGGTCTAGTCCTTCCTTAGTACCTTATTAAGAGTTATTAGTCCTTTATAGAGACCTTTACATAGTTAATCTTATCTACTAATTCCCCCTTATATTACTCCTTAACTAACTTAATCATAGCCTTATTTAGAGTCTAATAGTCTAGCGCCTTACTAATAAAGATATACTAATACTTTAATAAGGGGTAATAAGATATAAAGCATACTTTATACTTACTAGTTCCCTTCTTCTACTTTTCTTATTAGTTATTAAACTCTTTATTAGTATATCTCTTTCTTAAGTCGCTTCGTAGTTAAGGAGGCTTTAATATATAAATAGGGATATTAGTTATTATTAGCCTAAACGCCCCTGCTTTTATAATATATAACTCAAGGCTTATTAGATTAACTATATAAGAGATCTCTCTATATATACTCTTGATAAGATTAGATAACTTTAAAGTTCTATTATTAGTATCCTTTCTATAAGTTAATTTATATAGTATTACTTATAACGCGAGGGGTATTTAGTAAGTAATATAAATAAAGTTATTAAATTATCCTAACTTACTACTACCCTCTACTACTTTAATTGGCCTTAGCTCTTATGTAGGTATCTTATACTTTATAATCTATTTAGAGGTCGCCTTTTATATTATAACCTTCCCTTTAGAAGGAATTTAAAGGACTTTAATATATACCTCTCTAGTAGCTTTAAGCTAATAGATCTTATTAATCCCTCCTCTTACTCTTAACTAAATAATACCTTTAGTAATAAAGTTCTCTAAAATAAAGTTGGTTTAATAATACCTAGGATAGACTATCTTATAAATATAATCCTTGAATAAAGTTATAACCTTATATAACTCCTTAATCTGCTTTACCTCTTCCTCATATATTATTATATATATAATATATATACTAATCTCGCTTTATTATATTATTAAATAATCTAGTTAGCCTAGACCTAGTAAGGGAGATTTATTCTAAATCCCCTTAAGTAATTATCTATATAGGAGTTAACAATACTCCTAATCTACTAGAGTAGGTATTTATTACTAGGAAGTTAGCTTTCTAGAGGTAATCCTAGAACCTTAGCTTTATTAGAGGGGTCTTTAGGATAGCTATAAGGTCCTCCTTCTTAGTATTATTTAGGTTAATATACTCCTATAATCCTATTAAATTAAGCCTATACTAGGTTAATTCCTATTAGATAGGCTAATTACCTAGGCTATATAAGCCTAATAAGAAGCTAGAGGCTCTAGAGGCTCTATTAAGGGTAGGCTTATTATAAGCTTACATATCAATAATATATAAGTAAATTCAATACTATAGATTTATCTAGATAGCTTTAATCAGCATTATATGTAGAAATTAGACTCTTAACTCTTAAATTATATAATATTAGGTATAAAAGTAGTTTCAAATTAATATATAACTATAATAAAAACTCTATATATAGATCCAGTTGGAATTTATGCTTAAAACTAGCTAAAGTAGATATTACCTAATTTAGGCCGGATTTCGCGCTGCTTTTGCGCACATACTATGCTCCACCGCGCGCGCCTAGGGGGTCGATTTAATACTAGTATCTTATAAAGAAGATAAGTAAGTAGGTAGTAGAAAGCTTGATAATAGTTCTTAATAACAAGAGCCTCGCGATATATTCTAAGGTTTTATTTATTAAGTCTAGTTATAGCTAACTCTATTTAATAATAATAAGGGTATAAGTATACTAATAAGTACTTATTATATATATATAGAAATAGACTTTCTTATTAGGATATATAGTAGGGATAATTATTAGATAAGTAAATAGTATAGTAATCTCCTTATATAATACTCTCTTCTTAATATATAGTTTTTTATATACTTCCTACTCTTATTAGGGCTAGATATACTAAGAGAGATAATAAAAGATAGAAAGTAAGTATATTATAAGTTATACTAAGGAGTAGCTATTTATTCTTATAGCTTATATATTATTTAGAATCTACAGGTATCTTATAAAAAAGATAAGTAAGGAGAACTTTTAAAGCTTATGAATAATCCTTAATAACTACCTTACTAATAGTAATTCTTAATAATTACCTTATATTATATTTTAAAGTTTTATTTAATAAGTCTAGTTATAGCTAACTCTATCTAACCTTAATTAAAATATAAATATATCAGTAAGTACCCGTTCCTACCAACTACTAGGTAGAGCCTTATTAAATATATAGGGGCTATTAACAAAGAGCTAATAAGGGCTAATACGAGCTAATAAGAGTAATATAAACTAAACTAAGTTATATAGACCTATATTTATCTAGACTTAGGATAAATTAGCTTAATTCTTTAAAGGACTAATTAGATTTAAGCTTTTAATATATAAGGGTTTAATAATTATAAAAGAGGTCCTTTTCTTAGGTAGGCCTAGCTTCCTAAAAGGTAGAGACTAACCTTCCTAACGAAAGGCATTTATTTATTCAAACTTATATTTATTTAAATTCAAGTTAATTAGCTTCGTTCGTTGAAGAACTAATTTGATTTCGGATTTTAATATATAGGGGTTAATAGGAATAATAGAGGGGGGTTTTCTAAGTGGGCCTAGCTTCCTTAAAAGTGAAACTTAGCCATCCTAATAGAGGGTATATTATAACCTTCTTATAAGAACTATAACTAATTACTATAGCTCTTAAGACTAAGATCTACTTAGTAATTTGAACTAATAAAACTATTATTTACTACGCGTTATTCCTTAGCTTTTGTTAGTAGAACTATACTATTATATAGCTAACTATAATAAGTTGTTAGGTAGGTAATAGACCTAAAACCTACTTATAATTATATCAGTACTAACTGGTAATACCAGTCTATATAGCTATGAATATATACGACCTGAATTTCTACTGCTGAAGAACCTAATATATATAGACTTAATATATAAGGCTTTCGCTATAATCCTAACTAAGAGCTAACTTTACTAGGCCGCCCCTTTTAGGAGGCATCCTTAGTAGTATCTAGCTCTCTTGCTGACTCTCATACCAAAGTTGCATTAAAGAGAGACTATTATAGCCTAGCTAGAAGAAGAACCTCGTCTGACAACGCAAATAACATTCTTCTTGAGAGACACCATTAAGAGCTCGGTGCAACACATAACCACATACTGACGGCCAAGAGAGACGGGTCTACCGCAGTTCCATGTTCGATACGACTACTGAGAGTCACATACTGGTTTCATCAAAACTTAGCGATGATAGATATTTAATCCAGCACCAGACGTGCTGATGCGAGAACAGTCAAGAGACCGATAACCCTACATGATAATTCCCTACCAGATCCCTGTCGTTCTGTACATCGACAGTTGCCATTCCTATTCATTTTTATCTGTATGCAATGGTGTTTGATACAAGATTTACTGAATTTTACACTTCACTTATGTGAGTACGTGGTCGACTAGCATGTTTACATAGGCAGCTTACACAAAAATTAAATCGGTCTCGTCCATCAGGAAGCAAGTCGGATCCAACGAGCTCACAATCGCCTTTGGGATAGACAGGCCCTATAGCAGGGTTGTAGTCGAAGCACTATTGGTCGGTCAGCGCGTCGAGCAAGGAAAAGTGAGACAGGCTGTTAACATACGTATACAAGAACTGTGTGTGGCTATACGATTGTAAGTACATTTCAACTGCCAATGGGGACATCAGTGCTCACCCTTCCTGCGCAGTATGCTCCGGGTTGGTCGGAATTTTTCCCTTGGCCGCAGTCTTTTGCGTAAAAAGAATGTACCAAAGAAATTGATGCGAAGGCAGTAAACATGGTAAACAGACGCATTTTGCCGACAGATGCCAGTGAGACAACACGATTGTTAGAGGGCTTAAGAAGTTAATAAGTGCTTGCCAAACCATTCACACGAAGACTTATGGCGGGAAGTGCTCCTATTTAAATACTTTTCTAGCCAGGTCTGCAACTCAGAAGGTGGGAAATTCTTGATGAATGCAATGGCAGATTCGGCAAAGGATAGAAAACCTTTTGCACCGCCACACCTTTACAGCCGGCGTGACCATTGGTAGTCGAAGGTCTAAGATGCGCAAACAAGGAGCCGCCTGCTATCTATCAGCAATGTATTTGACTAGTGAACCCTGGGTAATGCTTGTTTGGGATGGTACTGACTGTATACGATGAGTCCTATCTGGAGGGGGGATATTCCTTGGTTCTTTTGGTTCTGCAAACAGTGGCTTGTTACTCACCGGCTGACACTTACGAGATTGTACTGAGTCGGACGACGACGACGAAGCGTTGTGAGTGAAGTCCCTGTAGTAGGCGAAATAACCCTGAGCAACTACCCAGGTGATCCCGGGGCACTGGAGAAACGGATTATCAATCTAGCAGTCCTCAACCAGCGTTCCCGCCCATTCAGCTTTTCGCTAAAAAAGCGTGATCATTAATTAGGCTTAAAAAAGCAGCGAAAGTAGGGCCTAATTAACATACTTTAGCTATTTAGATATAGGGCGGTAGAATAATAAGTTATTATAGCTAATAGTAGACTCTCTACTTAGGAGCTTTTTCTAAAACTAAATCTGCTTTTATATACCTATAGATCTACTAATAAAAAGCTATAACTAATAAGAATTAAACGCTTAGTAGTACTAGAGATATATTAGGGAACTAGGGAGCGCTAGCCATGGCTAGCTCTAAGGAGAACACTTCTATTAGTAAGGTTATACTATATATAGAATAAATCTAATTAGTAATGTAATATATTCTATTCTCTATACTAGGGAGCGCTAGCTATAAGCTATTCTAATAGGATATTAATTATAATATCTAGTATTTAATATAAGTAAATAATATAGGAATCTCCTTATATAATAGTCTCATCTTAATATATAGTCTTTTATATACCTCCTACTCTTGTTAGAGGTATATATACTAATAGAGATAATAAGGAATAAGAGGTGAGTATATTATAAGCTATACTTAGGAGTAGCTATTTATTTCTATAGCTTATATATTACTTAAAATCTTTAAGTCCTTTATAAAAAGGATAGGTAAGGAGATCCTTTAAAGCTGAAAGGTAATTCTTAATAACTATATTATATTATATTTTAAAGTTTTCTTTACTAAGTCTAGTTATAGCTAACTATATTTAACCTTAATAAGGGTATAAATATACTAGTAAGTACTTATTCCTACTAACTACTAGCTCCTACTCTTATTAGAGCTATTTATACTAATAGAGATAGTAAGGGATAGGAGGTAAGTATATTATAAGCCATAATAATAAGTAGCCTTTTATTCTATAGCTTATATATTACTTAGATTCTATAAATACCCTATAGGGAAGTAGCACTAGTAAGCTATATCTACTTAAGCTAAGTATCTCTAGTATCTCTAGTAATAGCTCCAAGCTCTAACTTAATAATAAGAGCTAGCTTATATATTACTTAAGATCTATAGGTATTTATAAAGAGAATAAGTAAGTAGGTCCTAGAAATCTTAAAGGTAATTCTTAATAATAAAGGCCTTACGCTATATTCTAAGGTTTTATCTAATAAGTCTAGTTATAGCTAACTCTATTTGATAGTAATAAGGGTAAAGATATATTAATAAGTACTTATTATATATTTAAAGAAGGATATCTTTTTATTAGGATTTATAATAAGGATAATTACTAGATAGGTAAATAATATAGTAACCTCTATATATAATACTCTCTTTTTAATATATAGTCTTTTATACATCTCCTACTCTTATCAGAGCTATATATACTAAAAAGGATTATACTAAAAGAAATAAAGAGGGATAGGAGATAAGTATATTACAGGCTATACTAATAAGTAGCTTTTTACTTTTATAGCTTATATACTACTTCGAATCTATGGGTACCTTTTGAAGACGTAGTGCTAGCAAGCTACATCTACTTAAGCTATATATCTCTAGAGATAACTTTAAGCTCTAGCTTAATAATAAGAGCTAGTTTATATATAACATAAAATCTATAGGTACCTTATAAAGAAGATAAATAAGTAGGTCCTAGAAAGCTTAAAAGTAGTTCTTAATAATAAAGGCCTTATGCTATATTCTAAGGTTTTATTTATAAAGTCTAATTATGATTAATATTATTTAATAGTAATAAGGGTATAAATAAATTAATAAGTACTTATTATATACTTAAAGAAAAAAGGCATAAGGCCCTGCTCGCAGCAGAGCTTCTTATGCTTCTAGCTATGAGAACCTCTTAGGAAAGACCTCTTTAGTTAAGGAGTTACCTCTCGTATAGTAGCTTTCATAGCACCTTTAGCACCTTATTAGAAGGTCGACCTTTTAGGTTAAGGAGTTATCCTATATAGTAGCTTTCGTAGCACCTTGCTAGAAGGTTTAGCGAGGGCGTTACTATAAGAGCCTTAGTAGCCCGTTTAGCTCTAATATTAATAGCCCTAGTATAGCGCGTATCTAACTTTATACGAGGGTTTACTTATAAGTAGTAGGAATATATAGGGTTCTTATATTATTTTCCTTAACTAATAGAGGGTATAGGTTAAAATACCTATATAATATTTCCTAAATTATACTTATAAACTAGGTGAATTTATTATAGTCTTTTTACGAAGGGGCTGCGGCGTAATTCCGAACTTAATATACTTAAAGAAATAGACTTTACTATTAGGATTTATAATAGAGATAATTACTAAATAGGTAAATAGTAGTATAATCTCTTTATATAATACTCTCTTCTTGATATATAGCTTTTTATATACTCTCGCTCTTATTAGAGCTATATTTATTAAGGGAGATAAAGAGGGATAGGAGATAAGTATACTATAAGCTAAATTAATAAGTAGCGTTTTATTTTTATAGCTTATATATTACTTAGAATCCATAAGTACTTCACAAAGAAGTAGCGCTAGTAAGCTATATCTACATAAGCTATATATCTCTAGAAATAGCTTTAAGCTCTAACTTTGTAATAAGGGCTAATATATATATTACTTAAAATCTATAAGTACCTTATAAAGAAGATAAATAAATAGGTCTTAAAAAGCTTAAAAATAGTCCTTAATAATAAGAGCCTTATACTATATTCTAAGGTTTTATCTACTAAGTCTAGGTATAGCTAACTCTTTTTAATAGTAATAAGAGTATAAATATGTTAGTAAGTACCTACTATATATTTAAAGAAATTGATCTTCTTATTAGGATTAATAATAGGGATACTTACTAAATAAGCGAAGAATATAATAATCTACTTATATAATAATCTCTTCCTAATATATAGTTCTTTATATACTTCTTACTCTTATTGAAGCTATATATACTAAGAGAGATAAAGAGGGATAGGAGGTAAGTATACTAGGGAGCGCTAGCTATGGCTAGCTCTAAAGAGAGCACTTCCGTTAGTAAGTTTATGCTATAGATAGAATAAATCTAATTAGTAATACTATATATTCTATTTTCTATACTAGGTAGCGCTAGCTATTAGGTCTTCTAATAGGATATTAACTATAATATCTAGTATTTAATATAAGCAAATAGTATAGTAGTCTCCTTATATAATAGTCTCCTCTTGATATATAGTCTTTTATATACCTCCCGCTCTTATTAGAGGTATATATACTAATAGAGATAATAAGGGATAGGAGGTAAGTATATTATAAGCTATACTAAGGAGTGGCTATTTATTTTTATTACTTATATACTTCTTAAAATCTATATATATCCTATAAAGAAGATAAGTAAGGAGATCCTTTAAAGATTAAAGGTAGTCCTTAATAATTACCTCGCTAAGGGTAGTCCTTAATAACTACTTTATATTATATTTTAAAGTTCTATCTACTAAGTCTAGTTATAGCTAATTCTATCTAACCTTAATAAGGGTATGAATAACTTAGTAAGTACTTATTCCAACTAGCTACTAGCTCCTATACTTATTAGAGGTATATATATTAATAGAGATAATAAGGGATAGGAATTAAGTATATTATAAGCTATACTAATAAGTAGCTTTTTATTTTATAGCTTATTTACTACTTAGAATCTATAGGTATCTTATAGAGAAGTAGCGCTAATAAGCTATATTTAAAGAAATAGACTTTCTTATTAGGATTTATAGCAGGGGTAATTACTAGATAAGCGAATAGTAGAGTAATCTCCTTATATAATACTCTCTTCTTAATATGTAGTCTTTTATATACCTCGCGCTCTTATTAGAGCTATATATACTAAGGGAGATAAAGAGGAATAGGAAATAAGTATATTATAAGCTATATTAATAAGTAGCCTTTTATCTTTTTAGCTTATATACTACTTCAAATCTATAGGTATATTATAAGGATATAGCGTTAGTAAGCTGTATCTACTGAAGCTAAGTATCTCAAGTAATACCTTTAAGCTCCAACTTAATAAGAAGAGCTAGCTTATATACTATTTAAAATCTATAAGTACCTTATAAAGAAGATAGATAAGTACCTAGAAAGCTTAAAAGTAGTCCTTAATAATAAGGGCCTTATGCTATATTCTAAGGTTTTATCTCCTAAGTCCAGTTATAACTAACTCTATTTAATAATAATAAGGGTATAAATATACTAATAAGTACCTATTATATATTTAACGAAACAGATCTTCTTCTTAGGATTTATAATAGGGATAATTACTAGATAAGTAAATAATATAATATACTATTTATATAATACTCTCCTCTTAATATATTATCTTTTATATATATCTTACTCTTATTAGAACTATATATACTAAGAGGGATAAAGAGAAATAGGAGGTAAGTATATTATAAGCTATACTAATAAGTAGCCTTTTATTTTTATAGCTTATGTATTACTTACAATCTATAGGTACGTTATAAAGAGATAGTATTAATAAGCTATATCTACTTAAGCTATATATCTCTAGGGATAACTTTAAGCTCTAACTTAATAATAAGAGCTAGCTTATATATTACTTAAAACCTATAAGTACCTTATAAAGAAGATAGGTTAGTAGGTCCTAGAAAGCTTAAAAGTAGTCCTTAATAATAAGGGCCTCGCGCTATATTCTAAGGTTTTATTTACTAAGCCTAGTTATAGCTAACTTTATTTACCTTTAATAAGGGTATGCATATACTAATAAGTACTTATTATATACTTAAGGAGATAGATCTCCTTATTAGGATTTATAATAGGGATTATTACTAAATAAGTAAATAATATAATATACTCTTTATCTAATACTCTCTTCTTAATATATGATCTTTTATATACCTCCCGCTCTTATTAGAGCTATATATACTAAGAGAGACCGTGCGGCGCGTCCGACTTTATGCGGTGATGTTCAGAGGGTTTGCTTGCGAGTAGTAGGAACGTATTGAGTTCCTATATTGTTTTCCTTAACTAGTAGAGGGTATAGGTCAAAATGCCTATATAGTATTTCCCGAATTATGCCTGCGAACTAGGTGAATTTGTTGTAGTCTTTTTGCGAAGGGGCTGCGGCGTAATTCCGAGCTCAATAAATACTAATTTGTTATTTTATTTATATTCTCTTTATAAGTTATAATATTATAATAATAATATAATTAATATAAAAGCTATAATTAAAAATAAATAGCTTAATTAGTATAAACTTAATAGTTATTAATGTAAGACTATAATTAAAATTCTTTAGTCTTTAATAATATGTATTTAATATTATATAGTTATAAATAGATAAAAGTATATACTTACTTAGTAAGTTAATATAAGATATACTCTTTACTTTTCATTAATTCTATTTAATTGAACCTATTATTAAATTGATAACCTTAACTTTATTATTTTGTTATTTATAATATAAAATAAAACTACTATATATAAGAGTTATATAATAGTATATCTCTTGTATATTAATAAGTTATTTCTTATAATAAAACTAGCTTTTCTAAATTCTTTATACTTGTTTTTAAAAAAGCTTAATATTAAAAGTTTAATTATATTGTTCTCCTATTTAGAGAAACTTAATATTAAAAGTCTAATTATATAATTAATTTATATATTCATAATACTAAAGCTATTAATGAAACTTAAGAAAATTACTAAGTATATATTAAATAAGAATTAATCTATCTTAAACTTCTTTATAATACTTATTATAAATTACTTATTAATAAGTTTTAGCTTTAGTAATACTATAAAAAGGTTTAATAATCTTTATAATCTAATTCTTAAAGTATTTATTTTAAGTTTTACTTAAAGGGCTTATTAATATTATCCTATTAAGCCTTTACTTAGGATTGGATATATATTTATATATTACTTTTAAGCTATAAAATAAATCTCTTTATTATAAAAGATAATATCAAAGTTTTATTATTATTCTTATAATTCTAATTAATAAGTTATGACTTTTTATAAAGTTAGTTAGTCTCCTTTTCTTTAACTTTATAAACTATATAAAATTGAAGGATATAGGCTTTATTATAAAAAGTAATATCTATAGTATTCTCTCGTTTATTTTAGTTTATAAAGTAATTACTTTTATATATTAAATCTATAGTTATTATTATAATCGCTTTTATATAGTTTTTTAGAGATCTCTCTCTTTTTCATAATATTAAGATAAGTAATATTAATATTAAGTTAATTATATAATATAGTATATTATACTATTATTAATACTATATATACTATTAAAGAAGGTCTCTAGAAAGCTATAGAAACTATTAATATTTATTACCCAAGTTAAGTTAAGTCTAAAAGGAGTTTAGGTTATCTAATTACTTAATAAATAACTTAAATAAGGAAATAAGTAAAATAGCTTAATAAGTAGCTTATATAACTATAGAAAGCTCTAGAAATTAAGCCTTAACTATAAATAATTAGCCTCTCTCTCTCTTCAAAATACTCTCTTTACTTAGGAAATAGATACTTTAATACTAACTTATTTATACTTATTATTTCCCTTTTAAGCTAGTAATTATATTATTAATAAGTATATAACCAAAAACTATCTAAATAGAAACTAATTAAATATTATTTTTTAGTTAGCTATAAAAGCCTATAGCTATTTTAGAATTAAGAATATAGTAATAAAAATTCTAAAAAGGAAACTTTTAAAGCTATTAAAATAGATATATTTTTATTTTATAAAAACTATTTTCTTAATAAGCCTATTATTAATTTTATAATAATATAGATTACTATACTATATTGAGATAAGATAGTTCTAAATATAGTTTGTAGAAATTTTAACTATAGCTTTTTATTAATAAATAGAAATACCTTTAGAAATTAATATTTCTTTGAGTTCGGAATTACGCCGCAGCCCCTTCGCAAAAAGACTATAATGAATTCACCTAGTTTATAAGTATAATTCAGGAAATACTATAGAGGTACTTTAACCTATACCCTCTACTAGTTAAGGAAAATAATATAGGAACCCTATATATTCCTACTACTTATAAGTAAACCCTCTAAATATTATAAAGTCGGACGCGCGCTATACCGGGGCTAATTATATTAGAGCCTAACGGGCTACTAAGGCTCTTATAGCCTAGAAACGCCCTTACTAAACCTTCTAGCAAGGTACTACGAAAGCTACTATACGAGATAACTCCTTAACCTAAAAGGTTAACCTTCTAGTAAGGTATTATAAATACTACTATATAAGAGGTAACTCCTTAACTAAAGAGGTCTTTCCTAAGAGGTTCTTATAGCTAGAAGTATAAGAAGCTCTACTACGAGTAGGGCCTTATACCTCTCCCTCTTCCTTATCCTTATCCCTTAACTATATTAATACTAGACCCTATATATAATAACGCTAAGCCTAAGCGAGGTATACCCTTTAGTATAAATAATATAGAGGGGGTTACTAGAGAGTTTAGCCTTAATATAATTAATAAAACCCGCTCCTTGATTAACTACTCCGCTATATATAGAGAGCGTATTATTAATATAGCCCTTAAGAGGGCTTACCTTAATACCCCTATAGGGGACTCTATAATTAGCCCTAGTGCAGCACCTATCCGACTTTATGCGAGGGTTTGCTTATAAGTAGTATAAATATATAGGGTTCTTATATTATTTTCCTTAACTAATAGAGGGTATAGGTTAAAATACCTATATAGTATTTCCCGAATTATGCTTGCGAACTAGGTGAATTTATTATAGTCTTTTTACAAAGGGGCTGCGGTATAATTCCAAACTTAACTAGCTATAGAACCTATAGCTATAATATAAAATAATTCTAGACCTACTATTTTATTATATATATTAACGTAATTAAAAAAAGTATTAACTATAAATTTAGGCTTTTTAAATATTAATAAGCTTAAAATCTTAAAGAATAGTAATTATTACTATATTATATATATACTATATATTTTGCTATCAGTTACTATCTATCTATATATATAGACTATTTATATATATCTATATATAGTACTCCTTAGTTAGACTTTATCTTAATCTATTCTTAATATATCTTAATAACTTATTACTTTCTATAATATTTAGTAATATATCTATAAGTTATTATTATCACTCTATAGAATTACTTTTTTTTACTATAATATAGTAGATAAATATATCTTTTTAGCTCTTTTCTAAATACTTGTTTTAATATTAATATATTATGATAAATACTTAAC